>JASDQU010407493.1:0-10585 GCA_032191745.1 Picea mariana
TCAATAATAGACCAACATATAGGATAAAATATTAAGAAGAGGAATCACGAGGTTTACCAACATTGGAAAAAAATGAGTTAGCTTCAGAAAAGTTTCTTGTCCACCACATTGTTGAAAAGGTTTGGACAAAGTAATTGCATTTAACATATTGCAAAAGAAATTTTACAAAAAATGGATTTACAAGAGAAGACCAACATTAGCGAAACTGGGCCTCGAGGTGTAGGATAGTCAGTGATAGAGTGTGTTGTTAAGCCACTCCGTGATGTTAAAGTCACCGATTCGAAACCTGCAGGGAAAAAAAATCCAACCATGTTAAGGTGCGATCCCCGGGTGATTTTGACAGCTTATATGCCCTTCAGTCATGGTTTCTTAGCCATAGGTTAGTCCCACAGGTCATGGACAAACTAACAAACAAAACAAAAACATTAGTGAAACTGATAACTCATTCAAAGTTCAAACCACATACCCTCACCAAGATAAGGCACATAAAGACATGAAGATGGATCGAGAGATACTAGACAGGGAGGAAATTCTTCTCAGCTCCGATTTTCTTATCTCTCATACATGTAGCTTCTTGACATTACAAGCTTTCAAAATGGAATGGAAGACAATTGAGTATCTCAAATGTAACAGTTTAAATAGAGACACCCCAACCATTTCCTCATCAAGTTGATCATGAATATTTCAATAGATGAGAAAAACATTCCTTGGGCACATTGCTTTGGCACATATCAATGACCTCTGGCGTATGTGCATAATCAAAAAGTACTATAAATGTTGAGAAATAAATAGATGAACACTTTTCTGCAATATTTTACCAGCAAAGCTCACTGCGACAACCCATAATTCATAATTCATACAATTTTTCCAATTTGCCCATAACTTTGGAGATAGTGCCGAAGCAAATGTTCAGCCTTTGATATTTATGCAAGAACTAAAAATAAGTGATATTTTAAAGAATGTTTAACCATATTTATATATGTGGCGAACAGGTGTGTCATATTTGTCATAGCTAGTTAGAGGAAATAAGTATGCCAAGTTTGTTTTCATTAACAAAAATAACACATCACATGATCAATCATCAAATATAAACATGTTTGGCTCAGAGTGTATATCAGGTCAAGTTTCCACATATTGCAATAGAAAAAGTAAATATTTAATCAAAAATGTATTTTGGTTTCAATGCACATCTCATCTTAAATTCAATTGCAGAAATCTTTTAAATGGAGCTATAATCACTATTTCATAAATAATACATGGGTAAATGTCTTATTTGAGTAGTAGTTGGGTACTTGATAAAAGAACACAATAAATATTTGCCTTGTTTTCTTTTTTTCATTCTTTGAAAATGGAATTAGTACAAGACGCTAATTGACAAAAGATCACATTCTAAAAGTGCACGCATATTAAACTTACCAAGAAAATCTTATTAGCACTAGAACGACATTCAACCAAAAAGAACGATAGCCCCATCAACACTTTCCATAAATCCTTTAATCATAGCATTCCTTGTGACCATGCTCCGATGATGCATTATGTCAAACACTTTGCACGCGCTATCAATATACCCACATCTACCTACATCTATGAGGGAAGTCCCCACACAGACATTAGACTATAACCCACTTCGAATTATGTCCTCGTGAATCTCCCTGCGATGTTCCAGATCTTTCTAATCAGCACAGGCCACGAGAACACCGACAAAAATGAACTGATTCTGCTGGAATGAAGTATAGTTTTGCATTTTCCTAAACATCTTCTAGGCCTCTTCACAATGACCGTGGTTAACATAAACTGAAATCACAGAACTCCGTCAGATTTCATTCTGCTTTGGCATTTCATTCAAATAGCAACAAGAATCTACAAAACTGTCGAACTTTCCATACATAGTCACAAGCTTCGTACCCAAGAACATATCTAGTTTTAATGATGTGAGAATGGATTAGTTGTTCTTCACTCAAGGTTTTGATCTTAAATAATCCCTACAAAAGAGAAGCATAGTTATACACCATTCCTTAAACGCAAAATGCATAGGGCCTCTTTTAATGTGTATTTATTAATCCCCGACTTTTAAACAGGAAAACAGTCCGAACCTTAATTTTTAGACCTCAAGCAAATCCCTGATTTTTAAATTGGCAAATTAGTTGAACCTCATTTTAATAATCCCCAACAAAATTCCCCAAAAAGACAAAAACAAAAATAAATACCAAAATCAAAACCTCTTTCATGCACGTCATTTGAACCTTTGTCGTGGCTATAAAAAAAATTAAGGTTTATTCGTCCCAGATCTACCTATGGTCTAATGGGTAGTTCAATAAATTCCCACACAACAATCGTAAATATCTATTTCCAATTGGTACCTCAAAGTGTAATAGTATCACTATTAGTCGTTTTCTTAGAGGTGCCCATATTTGTTTTTACAAACCTAAAGGTGCTCATGGTATTTTGATAGAGTAAATTTAAATTATTTCTTTTACATAAATTATTTTTCACTACTTCCCAAACAAGAGCATTGTGGTCAAAGGCACCTTTTACATGTTGAAAACCCCAAAAATTTGTTTGATTGGTGTGCATGGGTGGCTTGTTAATTTTGGCTTCCAAGATCTCATATAAATTATGTGTTAACCATTCCTTCTTTTCATTCAACAAGTCCTTGCCTTCATGCTATGTGCGTCTATGTGTGTTTTTTCCATCTTCCTTGCCGTTAGTTTTTATGCCTTTATTTAATCGTCATTTGGTGCCACTTGTGCCAATGTCTGTTAGAAACCCCAAAATTCTTTGCAGATCAAAGTTTTATTTCATCCAAACAATGATGTTGTATGTGAGTTTCGTGTTGGGACTTCTTGAAGATTGGTTGTGCGTCATCTGTAAGGTAGCCAACTCTTCGTTTGCTACCATCTCGCTCAGTAATTACTTGACTTGTAATTCTAGCCAAGCTTATCGTGGGAGGTACTTTAAAATAAACCCTTCTACATTTTAGATGGAGTATCAAGGATCATTGTTTCTCCCCAGCAAGGTTGACCTGTGGATGGTTTCGCAGATTTTGGCCAGAGTTGGTTGCATGGTTTGGTTTGTTGGTTCATCGATGACCACAATGTTGTGAGTCACTTATTTCTTTTAGGATGGAAGTGTCACTTCATATGATGAGTGGTGTGGTAAATGAGCTATTTGTAACACGTGAGCGGTAATGTTGGCCATGCTCATCAGGGAAGGCACTTGTAAACAAATCCATTTCCATTCTATGTACGTGGAGTTTGAGGGATTTGCCATGCCCCCTAGGAGGGATCACCTTTGTATGCTTTAGAGGATTTTCATTGGAGTCAGTTGTTGGATTTGATTTGTCAATTGACTATTGGACAGAACGTTATGAATCCCACCCACTTCTTTGCAAATGGAAGTGTCGTTTCGAGAGAAGGGTGATGTGGTAAACAAGTTGTCTATCCGTTTCTCCTAAATTTTGGTCGTGGGTCATTTGTAGGGTGGTCGAATTTTAGTTTTCCACCATCTCACTCGATAGCAGATGAGTTATATTGTTAGGCCAATCGTGGAAGGCATTTTGAAAGAAACCCTTCTTCAGCATAGCTAGTTCAACACTATTAAATTCTATTCCTAGTTTGGGCACAGTGAGTGTAACATATTCACACATTGGGTGGTAGTGATTTTAGAGCTCACCATGCCCAAAATGTTGATGTTTAAGCATCGGGAAGACATTCTCCCAGATTGTTCATGCTTATTTGACCAAGGGAGGATGATACATTCACTCATGGGGCCATGTTGATTTGGCTAGTGCTGAATGGACCATGATGTTGATGTTTCTCTAGTTAGTAGCATCAGGAAGACATTCTCCTAGATTGGTCATGTTGATTTGACCAAGGGATAATGATACATTCACTCACAGGGCCATGTTGATTTGGCTAGTGGTGAATGGCTCAGGATATTGATGTTTCTCCAGTTAGTAGCATCAGGCAGACATTCTCCCATATTGGTCATGTTGATTTGACCAAGGGAGAATGATACATTCACTCACAAGGCCATGCTAATTTGGTTAGTGGTGAATGGCCCAGGTGTAGTCTTTCTCCTAGTAGTCATGTTGATTTGACGAGGAGTGATAAAGACTTGAGATGCACTCACATTGCCTACTCTAGGATGGAGTGATCTATTTTTTTATAGGGCGGGTTTGACTTGTTTACAAGTCTAGTCTAATGTTGAATATGTAGGCTCAATAGACACCTTGTGATGAGGAGCTTCTCGGTGAATCTACTCAACATTAGAGCCCTACATTATAGCTTCTCGGTGAATCTACTCAACATTAGAGCCCTACATTAGAGATTCTCGATGAATCTACTCAACATTAAAGCCCTAAGTTTTACACTGGTGTTCATTAGACAATGACTTCAACCCAACATAAAAAAAAAATGATCAAAATTGATTTGACCATGAGTAAGATTATCAATAGAAACAAATTCCCTTGCAATCCTCAACCGAGTGAACAATTGTTTAACATGTGGAGACCATTATCTCAAACATTGACTCAATTCCTCCATTGATCCAGTTGATGTATTGGACCTCAATCAACATTGAATACTACCTAATTATGCATCATGTTATTCAGTATCCCTTTGGAAAAGTGTCAATAATCCCCTCATTGGGTGCTCCCATATCAACATTGACACTCGACCCACCCTTTGTGATGACCCTTGTGAAAAACATTCCATGTCAAAATTTGTGGACCCCACATGTTATTGAGCATCAAGTTCCATAGATGCCTTTTGTGCATTCACCTCAGCCTTATCCCAAGCTTCAACACTAATGTTTTCTACATGTTCTTGAGCCCCTTTGACATCAATATTTCTTCACATAATTTGTAGATGCAACTTTGCCCACAAGCCTATGGGCAGAGTTGTAGCATCTACAACTCTCTATAGATCTTTGGAGGTTGGAAATTGGTGGGCATATGATAATTAATTTGAAACATACTATATGATTTATTGTATGCAAATGATCAACAAGACTAGCACACATGTTCATAATAAAAATTGATTTTACAAATGAGATGGAATTTATGTCCATGTCCCATTACAATAACCTAAAACTTAATTAATTTTAACCTGATCAATAATGGTAATAAACATTCAAAAAGATTAAAACTTACTTGCATATGACATAGAAATTGAAATTTGAAGGAGTTGTTGTGAAAATACATTGGTCAAAATTTGAAGGAGTTGTTGTGAAAACACAATGCTCAAAATTTGAAGGAGTTGGTGTGGAAACATGAGACAAGATCCCTGGAGTTAATAATAGAGGAACATTATAGTAATGTGCTTTCTCTAGTATTAGTTATCTATCTACGATATCTTCTTGGTGCTCTTTTAGGTTTAGGTTAGTGATGAACTTGAAATTATGTCATTGTTACAACTATTGTTCACATTATTGAGACTGCTACAACTCATTTTCCAACTAAGAAATCTACTCTACATCCTAATGAGATTGTTTTAGCTTACACACTAATCAAACAATCTTCTCTATGTCACATGTTGTAGTCCTCTCATCAGTGGTACCCAATTCTAAATGTTGGACATGCAAAGGGCTTGATTTTAGCATGTGTACATTTGGAGGGGTAACATGTTGTCATGAAGTATCTCATGTGGCCATTTTGTTTAGGAACCATATCTCATGTCATGTTGTTGTTTTCTCGAAGTTGAGGTGAAATATTGTGTATCTTTTCAACATTAGCTTAGTGGCATGTGGAGAACACCAATAATCAACCTCCATTCCTCTAACAAACTCTACAAATATTTGTAATGAAAAAGTTCATAATACATGTTGTGGTTTAACCATCTCACATTTCATTGGAATATCCACAAGAATGCACAATTTCTCACACCCTTGTACATGGATCAATATATTATCAATTATAAATTGGGTCCGTCCATATTTATTCCTCTCAATGAACTTCCTATATGTTTTATGTTGGTGTTCATTAGACAATGACTTCAACCCAACATAAAAAAAAATGATTAAAAAATATTTGGCCATGAGTAATATTATTAATAGAGATAGACTCCCTTGCAATCCTCAACCTAATGAAAAATTGTTTAACATGTGGAGACCATTATCTCAAACATTGGCTCAATATCTCCATTGAGCCAGCCGATGTATTGGACGTCACTCAACATTGAATAATTCCCAATTATGGAACATGTTATTTGGTATCCCTCTGGAAAAATATCAATAATCCCATCATTGGGTGCTCCCATATCAACATTAATGACACTCAATCCACCCTTTGTAATGGCCCTTGGGAAAAATATTCCATGTAAACATTTATGGACACCACACATGCTTGAGCATCAAGTTCCATAGATGCATTTTTCGCATGCACCCCAGCCTTATCCCAAGCTTCAACATTAATATTTTCGACATGTTCTTGAGCCCCTTCAACATCAACATTTATTCACATTGTAGATACAAATTTTCCCACAAGCCTGTGGGAAGAGTTGTATTTGTACTTGTGGGAAGAGTTGTAGCATCCAAGGTAGAGTAGTAGAGAGTGAGATCTACTCTGAGGCATGAATAATCCTTGACCCCAAATTCAAAGACCTTCTATGATGATGAGATGTACCATAGGAGAAGATCTATGGGCAAAAGGAAGTAGGTATTTCATGGAATGGACCCATCTCTCCTACAATCTGAGGTTGAATGAAGAAAACTGAGTATATTTGGATGTCTTGAGGGGGAATTGGTGGGGTTCCCGGATTTCCCACTACGTCGTCGACTGGTAGAGGTAGTGCACCGATGGGTAAAATGAATAAAATTAGAAAAAGTACTCCCACTACCAAAAATAACTCAATAAATGACTAAAATGTACTCTCATTGCCAAAATTAACTAAACTAAATCTAGAGTATGATAAATTGTTTTGATATACTTTGCCATAATGTGATGTAAATTTCTAAAACTCGCAACAACTACATTAACTTATCGGGTTAATGTTCCATATCTAGGGCCCTATAATTTTAACCCATGAGTGACATATGGTTATCATTTCAAGGATTGGTACACCATTGATGGTTGTTAGGGCCTATTCCATGGTCGAAGGCTAAAATCCAGGGAATTGAGCAATACAATTTACTTTATATGCATCAAAAAATTCACGCATTAGGATTTGGGCCATCACACAAGTCCCACTTTCCTTTCTATGTGCCTAAATGACCACCATATATGAGGATTGTGCCTCTCTAATGAGTGTGACATATTAAGATGCCTCATACTCATTAGAGAGGCACAATCCTCTTCAATAGAGAGGCACTAGTGAATGGGGCCAACGTTGAAATTTATTCAATATTTGCATATATGCATCGAAATTTGACATGGTTAGACTAGACACATGCCTTGACGGTATGGGAGGGTTTCAAGACTCAAGGATGTTTGATGTCCCGACCACATAATCTTAGAGATCGTCCATGTTTGCAACAACGCTCATAATGGGGCATCTCATATTTTTCAAATGTCATTGTTTCCATCCGTGGAATCTTTGTTGGAACTCTCTTGACATGTCATGGAACTTCCAATTCAACCACCACAAATGTCATGCACTGAACCCGCATAGTGAGCACTAGTGAATGGGGCCAACATTGAAATTTCTTCAATATGTGCCTGTATGCATTGAAATTTGACATGGTTAGACTAGACACATGCCTTGACAGTATGTGAGGGTTTCAAGGCTCAAGGAGGTATGATGTCCCAACCACATAATCTTTGAGATCATCCATGTTTGCAACAACGTTCATAATGGGCATAACGATGATCATCTTTGATATGCCATGGTACTACTCTTCCAGTGGGTGCACAATATCAAAAGGATATGTCTTCTTGCCCTTCTCCATTGGATGAGAAAGTCAACGAAAATTTTCTCTTGTGGATGAGTATTTTGGTGGAAACATTCTTTCAAGTTGTAATGAGGTACACTTTTGTATTGAGTTGGATCATCATAATGCCACTCTAATTTCTTCCAACTATCACTGATTAGATACTTGGTTAAAGGTTTTCTAATTTTTCTAAAGGCATGGGGTTAAGGTATGGGAGGGTTTTGATACTTAAGGATGTTTTATGTCACCGCATAATACTTAAGGAAGGTTTGATTATTTAATTACCAAGTCAAGATGACGTACAAAAGCTTCAATTCACCCACCAATGTCATCTTGCACCGACCATTGATTGCTTTATGGGAAACCTAGTGGAGTATTGCCTTAGCTCTTAAATAATTAATAAGCGACTATTTCATGGGCATGGGGTTAAAGGTTTTCTAATTTTCCTTGTCTCTATGCTTATATAAAACCATCTATATCTCTTCCAAGGTTTGTTATTCCATCATTGTTGCATTAGTTTTGGTCATTTATAAATTTGGATTATTGAGTACCTAAGGGGAATATAGTGTGGGGGTTATGTGAATAATGGTGAGAATGATCACAAGATGATTCCCATGAGGTAGGAGAATTCATGAATGACTCACACTTATTGAAAATGTTTAAACTCTCTGTTGATGTGGGGATTTCTTTAATTTTGGAGGATATCAAAGATGTGTCATTGCGACTAAGTGGACATATGTTGGTGAGAACGATGTCATCATCTCATCATATTCACTCACAGATTCTTCAGAGGATGATGTCATCATCTCATCATTTTTATTACTGTTGTCATTCACCCACCACAAATGTCATCTTGCACCGACCCTGCATAGTGAGCAGTGAATGGGGACAACGTTGAAATTTCTTCAAACTGTGCATGTATGCATCGAAATTTGACATGGTTAGACTAGAAAAATGGCTTGACGGTATGGGAGGGTTTCAATACTCAAGGATGTATGATTTCCCCACATAATATTTGAGAAAATCCACATTTTCATCAAAGTTCACCATGCTGCACCTCTCATTGTCATCATTCATCATTCCCTTCTATAGAATCGTTGTCAGAACTATCTTGAAATTTTTCATGGAAATTCAAATACACCCATCACAAATTTCTTCCACTCACCCCACACAGTGAGCAGTGAATGGGGCCAACGTTGAAATGTTTCCAATCTGTGCCTGTATGCATCGAAATTTGACATGGTTAAACTAGATAGTTACCTTGAAGGTATGGGAGGGTTTCAATACTTAAGGATGTTTGATGTCCCCGGATAATATTTGAGATCATCCATGTTTGCATCAATGTTCAATATAATGGATATCTCATAGTGAGCATAGTGAATGAGGCATGCCTTGAAGGTGAATGATCATAGTGAAATTTCTTCCACCGACCTCCCATAGTGATTAGTGAATGGGTCCAACATTGAAATTTCTTCAAACTGTGCATGTATGCGTCAAAATTCGACATGGTTAGACTAGACACATGCCTTGATGGCATGGGAGGGTTTCAAGACGAAAGGAATATGTCTGATGTTCCGACCACATAATTTTTGAGATCATCCATGTTTGCAACAACATTCATAATGGGGCGTCTCATATTTCTCAAATGTCGTTATTTCCATCCCTGGAATCTTTGTTGGAACTCTCTTGAAATGTCATGGAACTTCCAATTAAACCACCACAAATGTCATGCACCGACCCCCCATAGTGAGCACTAGTGAATGGGTCCAACGTTGAAATTTCTTCAATATGTGCATGTATGCATCGAAATTTGACATGGTTAGACTGGACACATGCCTTGATGGTATGGGAGAGTTTCAAGACACAAGGATGTTTGATCTCTCGACCACATAATCTCCGAGATCATCCATGTTTGCAACAACGCTCATCATGGGGAGTCTCATATTTGTCAAATATCGTTGTTTCCATCCATAGAATATTTGTTGGAACTCTCTTGAAATGTAATGGAACTTCCAATTCAACCACCACAATTGTCATGCACCGACCCCGCATAGTGAGCACTAGTGAATGGGGCCAATGTTGAAATTTCTTCAATATGCGCTTGTATGCATCGAAATTTGACATGGTTAGACTAGACGAATGCCTTGACGGTATGGGATGGTTTCAAGACTCAAGGATGTATGATGTCCCGACCACATAATATTTGAGATCGTCCATGTTTGCAACAATGTTCATAATGGGCATCTCATTGTCAAATGTCATTTTTTCCATCTGTAGAATCTTTGTTGGAACTCTCTTGAAATGTCATGGAGCTTCCAATTCAACCACAAAAAATGTCATGCACCGACCCCAAATAGTGAGTAGTGAATGGGGCCAATGTTGAAATTTCTTCAATATGTTCCTGTATGCATCGAAATTTGACATGTTAGACTAGACACATGCCTTGACGGTGGGAGAGGGTTTCAAGACTCAAGGATGTATGATGTAATACAGAAAAATTTTGAAAAAATTTCAATGTTGGCCCCATTCACAGGTCATCGTTGTTGAAATAATGTAACTGCGAAGAGCATTCTTATTATTTTGTTATTGGATTAAATCCCCATTGTGGATTAATCATGCCATTATTATTATTGGATTAAATACCCATTGAGGATTAATCATGTCGGTAATTGTATAAGGACCAAATCCCCTTTTGCGGATTGGTCATCGGACAATTACA
>JASDQU010407494.1:477-10598 GCA_032191745.1 Picea mariana
GCATTCGCAAGAAGATGATTACAATGAGGCTCTGAAGGCCCTTTTAAGATAAATGAAAATGCCAAAATTCCTAGACATCCAAAAACCTAACCCTAGGAGATGAAGCACCAAAAGTCATGTGGGCTTCGTTTGGGTAAGTTAGTACATAAACTTCCCGGGGCCGTAACTTTTGCATACGATCTTCGTTTTAGGCATATGATAGCTCGGTTGAAAGGTATCGTCGAGGAGATTCATTTTGGGGGCTCAATGATTCCTTTGGATATCATTGAGAACCTTGGTCTCGAAAAACCTTCATTTAGGCCCTCAAAATGGCCTCGGAAGTTAAAACCTGCTAAAAATAGTAAATTGTCAAAATTGCCAGAAAGTTTTTTTGAGCCAGTTGGAAAAGGTGGGTTGCCACCGATACATGCCATTTCGATGGTGGTTGGATTGTGCATTTACTCTGACAGGTCATTATGTGCGGTAAGATTTGAGGTACGTGACTAATCCTATGTGTTAAAGTAATGAAGATATAAAAGCATGATTTCCTATTTACTAACCAATTACACCTAGAACCAATCTGCTTAGTTTGGGGGGGGAAACGTAAATTTAGCCGTTCATTCCAAATTTTATACACACCTCCACCACCTTTCCACCCACACTTATTTTAACTAAAACACTGTATTCTCTCTGCAAACCACGTTCAAGTTTATTGCGTCTCTAATTTAGGTGATAGTTTCTCCTCCTATGTGCTTGTTACTCTCAAGAAACATCATGGGAGGATCAACTTTGAGATATGAAACTGAAACTCTGGATAGTTTGCTGCTACACCTAGAGGCCTACCAAATATTTCTTCAAGTTGGCTGGATATCGTGTTTTAAGAAGTTGAAAAAGTTTAGTGAGGATGAGGTATTGGAGTTTAGATAGAATCTTACTGAAGGGTATTCAATGGTGAATGGGGTGAGGATTCCAATGATAGAAGAAACCATTGTTGCTGTAATAGGGTTGCCAAGAAAAGGAGACCAATGGTTTAACAGAAAAACACATCTTCTGGATGCACAGAAGGGGTTCCTCATCAACAATGAGCAATTTCAGACCAAGGGCAGAGGTGTGGACATCAATTCCTTACCAGATCCATGGGGGAAAGTCACAAAATTTTTAAAAAGGTACATTACCTGCGAAGGCCAATACCAAGTTGTTTATTTTTTTGATTTCATCTTATTATGACATTTGCGACATCAGAAATTGATAAACATTCCTTATTTTATCCTACATTCATTGCATAACATGGCTCATTTTGTAAAAAAATCCAAGAGCCCCAAGAACTGTGTTTCTAATCATAGACTCATCGGCCTATTAATTCGTAGAGTTATGGGCATTTCCAATAACCCATTACTTGTTGCAGCAGACCAGCCACAGTCTGTAAATCCAGAAAGAATTGTACCGGTCCTTGAAAATGCAACCCATGGACCTCTTCCAAAGCCTCTACCCTCGGCTGCAACAGCACTCCAAACCCCTACTGTCGTTATTTGTAAGACGAATTAGAAAAGAAACCATATAACCTGAAGCCATCCTGGCACAAGACAGACAAGCCTCGACGAATTTGCATTACAACAGCCTTTAGCTGTGGAAAAACAAACAAATGAAGAGCCAACCGCTCGACCACAATCACAACACTTGGCTGATACACCAATTATTGAAATCCTACCCCCTACCTCTGACAAGAAAACCCCTGCTCTTACCTCTTCATCACCTAAAAAGAGAACAAGGATAACATGGTCCACTATAACATCAAGACTGCTTACCCCCTTTGCTATGGCACCAACTATCACAGAGAACCCTCCTATTGTTGTTGCAATCACACAGGATTCTCCTATTACTTCTACAGCCGATCAAGCACCTACAATCATTACATGTGAATCTTCGCAGAAAAGGAAATGTCCATTCAAAGGAAAACCTCGGAGATCCATTGATCAAATTGGATCAACATCAAATCAGAACCCTCTGGCTAATGCGACAGAGAATTCTATAGGGGTATGAATACCAAGTTTTACTTTATGCCCAGAACTGCAGGAAACTATCTTCTCTTTTCAAAATTAATGTACTCAATTCACAGCAGAATCATCGGTGCTACCTGATGATTCTGCACATCCTATGTCCATTGACGATATCCAGATCATCACAAACCCTAGCATACCATATTATCCTCCTTGTGTGCTTGAGGAAGAACACCCTACTCCTCCTCCAACAACGAAGAAGAAAACCACTACTTTCGTTTCTACTTTACCTAGGAGAAAAACCAGGTCCACTAGGTCTGTCGAAGATACAATTGGAAAGAAATATATGGAGCAGGCCATTCCTATTCTTCGTCCACTATTCCCTATGGTTGATGCAGAGACAGTTCCATAAGAATCAAGTGTCCACGTCGAGACTGATCCATAAGAACCAGTCCTAACGGATACAGCTGTTACACAAGAACCAACTTCTCCAAAGAAGATTGTCCCACCAGAGCCAGTAATATTAGAACCAACTGTCCATGTTGAGACTACTCCATGAGAACCAGTCTTGACAACCACAACTGTTACACAAGAACCAGCTCCACAACATGCTGAGGATGTGCCACTTAACAAGAGGTGGCAACTGCTCAACAGAAGAATCCATAAGGTATAACCTTGGACATCCTAGCACTAACAAAATTTGTTATGGGCAGAGAAAAATAACTCATTTGTTTTGAGTGTGACAACATTTACTATGAGGCGGGATATTAGGTAGTCAAAGTTCCAGTGGCTACAGGACCAACAAATGTATCAATCAAGATTGAACATGGACTTCCTGCTACACAAAAAGCAGTGAAATAGAGGATATCTCAACATCATAAATCAGCTCCTGGTATACCAGAAGCTTGCAAACATGAACCTTTGTTTCTTTCATGAGTTTTTACTCGAGCAAATCAAACTGATCCTATTCTCAAGAATAAAGAAACCCAAACAGATTGTTGACACAACGGATTTTATTTTTGACACAGCATTCTTCATTATTGACACTTAGAAATTTCTCTTAACAATTTTTCACTAGAGGATATACTAATCTACTTCAGCTACAAAGTAAGGTTTGAATGTGTTTTGCATGAGGACATGCAATGTTTTCAGTTGGGGGGTATGTTAGGACCCTAAAATGTCCCTTTTTCACTACACCTTTTGATCATTCAACCTTCTCAATCCTAAGCTAAATGACTATTATAATGAGCACCAAGACCCTTTTTCCTAAGGTATGAACTATTCATCTTGATTTTATATTTTCATTTACTTAGCATGTTTGATTGATAACGTTCACTTATTTTACCCATGAAATGATTTAACTAATGATCAAAATGTTAGAACAACCCACTTCAAGAAACTTGTTGTTTTTACAACTATGCACCAATCCTGGAAGTTGTTACATGATTTCTGCAACGGATGCCCATCAATCCTGAAAGTTGTTACACAACTGCTACGACAAAAGCTTGTTAATCTTAGAAGTTGTTACAACAGGCGTCACCAGTCCTATTGTGATACGACTGCTGCAACACCTACTGATTAGAATGTTAGCTCACGATGTTGATGAAAGAGAATCGGGGATTTTAGATATCTCAATAAAGTAAGCATTTAAGACAATTATCCCCTACCTAACATGAAATTTATTCTTCAACAAGTTACTGGGTCTTCTTGTATGTCCATGTTAGATGGATTTTCTGGATACAATAAATTTTTAGTTGCAGAGGAAGACATCCCTAAGACAACTTTAATAACATTGTGGGATACGTATTCTTATGATCAGTTTCCATTTGGTTTGCAAAATGCTAGAGCTACTTTCCAAAGGGATATGGATCATGCGTTTGAAGGATTGATAGGAAAATTTATGGTGGATTACCAGGATGATCTAACAATCCATTCAAAGGAGAGAAAAGAACATATCTATCATCTAAGGTGTTGTTCCTGAGTTTATACTTAAGGCTTAAAAGTATCATGTCAAGGAATCTAGAAATAAAGGAGGTTTTAGTGTTTGTGTTTTCTACCTCTGTTATGTGAGAAAAAATCCTAAAAATGAATTAACAACATAACAACTTAGAGGTCATATTTCGTGTATGAGTTAAAATTAAAAGCCTTGGGTGTAAAGAGAAAAACATAAAGCTATTAGACAAAGCAAGTCATCTATTACAGAAGAATCTTACCTTGCTATAGGAGAAGAAAATAGATGATATAACCTTAAATGAAGCATAAAATGTAGCAATCCAATTAACTCACGAGTCTTGTATTTACTAACAGTAAAATAGAGGAAAAGTTGTGTGCTATTAAATTACTAAATGAAATGTAACCACAATAGATGTTGTACTAAATTGCAATCAAGAATTCATCATGGAGATATATAATAAGATACTAGAATGTGGAAAGACAAAAGAACACATAACTCAAATGAAAGAAATGTGGAATCTCTGATTTGTATTTGTATTAATCCTCAATGAGGAGAGATTTATCCACTACATATGGAAAAAAATCCAACAGTTATTTAGTCTTTTTAAAATATATTTATACACGAGGTTCTCAACCCTAGGTGGTTGGAATTATCGTTATTCCTAGATAATAATGGTTACAAAATGAAAACTTGAATTGTTTCATTTGGTTTTTCTCTATCTTTTTCTCATACCAAAAGAAACAGACATGTACATGTTACTTCATTGATTCTTTGAAGTACTCCATTTTCCTCACTCAAGACATTCTACACACCTGCATAGAAATTGTATTACTAGTCTAGAAGTTTTTGTCACATCTTTTGCCTCAAAAAGATACAACTTCTTTTGTAATTGTGGCAACCTTTCTTCTATCCTTTTATCTTCAGAAATCATTGACTATAGTTGTAACTTTGGATTTACCAACCATCTATCTATTTGAGAGATGTCAACCTACTTTAGATATGAAATTTTAGCTTGAGCTTCCTCTAATATTTCTTTGATGTCAAGTTGATGATTTACAATCTTGATTTGTCCTAGTATTTTAGAACCATCATCCTTTCTAAGGCCTAGTGATTCTTTATTAAGAGAATGAAAAAATCTTCACAATCGTCTTTTATTTCCTTGGTCGTTATTTTACTCTCGACTATATTGGCCTCCCATGTCTTTAATAATATATCACCTCTAACCTGTTCTGCAACAGTCAATCTAGGAGTTACATATATTTCTTCTCTAGCCGATAACACGACCGCTTCTTGAAAAGTGGTTCGGGTTGTAGTAGCCTCTCTTTCTCTGAAACCAATATTATCCAAAGATTGGTTTACTTCCCAAAAATGATTTTGGATTATTTCTACCTTAGCAAAAAGGATTTGTTGTGCTATTTTCAGTTTCTTTAGCAGTTCCAATGCTTGAGCTTGAAACAATGGTATATCCACAACCATTTTCTCAATGGAACTAACCTTGTCTTGTAATTGTTTTACCAACTCATCTTCCTGGATAGTCTGTCTTTCACTCACTTGCATCTTCTTATGCATCTCATCAAGATTGGACTTGAGTAGTTGGATTTCTTGTTTATCACTAGCTCTAGCTTGTTCAAGCCCTTTATTGTCTTCATCTCTGACATTCTTTTCTGTAGTCTTTATTTGATTTTTCAACTGAATTATCACCTGATTCTTCTGCTTCAGTTATTTTTTTAGATTATCAACTAAGAATAGGTTAGCTGTTGAAAAGTCTCCCAAAGAGCCTGCTACCTCTATAGCAAAGTCTTCTTCTTCCAAATTTTGTCCATCCAATAGTACTCTGTTCTTTTTGATAGTTGCACCTTCTTTCTGGTGCATTTCTTTCTTCACCACAACTTTACTTTTCTTACTAAAAAATAAATCGGAAGAAGGTATCTCTTCAATAGGGATAGGCGTGAGATCTCCTATGAGTATTACCTTTACATTAGGGTTTCCTCTGGTGAACTATAATGGCATGACAACCTGAATGGGGCTACCAATTTCTATAGATAATTGTTTTCCGGTTCCATCTGTAGTTGATTTATCTGAAGAAGACAATGGCCTATCTTCTCATTTATTTTATAATGTCTCTACTTGATATTTGGTCTGGTTATCTAATATCTCTATCTTTGGGATATCTTCTTTCTGAGTCGAGACCTCAAATTTCTCTAAGTTTTCTAGGGCTTCTTGTTTGCTAGAGCTTACGGCTTATGGATTTTGGGTCTCTGTTTGCTGAGTAGATGGAGACATTGGGTTTTCCCTTTGTAATAATTTCATAAGACTACTTCTTCGGTGCTTTTGGAAGTTGTAAAAATAAATCATTTTATCAGGTGATAGAGATCGAACTCCACTCGGAACTTCTGGGTAAGATTTTTCCCCTCAAAACATTTCGTCCTGCGAGGACTCTTCATGTTCCTACTTTTTAAGATTGCAACTAGCCATATGGTTACCCACGACCTTCTGCAGGTTGTGCTTCTTGAATTCAATGTTAACCATCTTTATTTCTTCTAGGGCCACAACCTCCACTTTGGATTGGTCAAAATACAATAAAGAAAATGCACCAATTTGTAAGGGAAAATATGGCCATACATTTTTATGTACTGCTTTGAGTTCTTTGCTAATCCGGCCAAGTATTGTTTGTCATATGACCTCGCAGCACACCATTTTGTCTAGTAAAAATTGCAGTAAAGCATATGGGGGAACTAAACAACCGAAAACTCCGATATAAGACAAGTGTTCCTCGATGTACCCGTCTGCCACTTTATATTGGTTAGCCACAACTATGTTTGAAAATCTAGAAGGTGGGTGACCAAATATAGTAGTGTGCATCGACACCGCTACCCAATTACAGATTTCATAAAATAAATCCTTCACCTTGTCTTCCTAGAGTTTTGAATGATAAATATGAATTGGTTCTGCACTATCTAGAGTCCAACTCCAGTCCACCAGTGGGAAAGGCATCATGAAACAGATGGCATCCATAATATAAGATAACATGAAGAATGAATTTGATTTCCCTTTGGCTTTCTTTGCCTAGTATTCTGTAATTTCACTAGCCAGACTGTCCGACAATATCTTGGCCCAGTCGAAGAATATCCTTCCGCTACGATGTGTACAATGGGTACCCATGGTAGAAATAAATGGGATGTGTTCTCTTTTCCATAAAGTCTACATATCATCATGGCTATATACATGAACTTTGGTTCTAGCAATGAGATTGAGTATATTCCATGAGAATCGGCTCTGAACTTTTTCAGGGCGTGAACACCAATCCTTGATCAAGTAGGAAAGAATGTTTCCATATTGATCACACTCCTTCTTGTTAAAATTCACTAAGAAACCGGCATTGTAAACGAATTTTGTTGTTTAAGGCAGTTTGTACATCACATGTATGTGTTCCAGCCAAAATGACCCAACGACTACCTTCTAAGAATTGAAAATAGTTCTAGTTGGGATATCCACATGATCTAGTGCCAATTTAATCATTTCATTGTAGGGTAAAAGAATCGGCCTTGTTTCTACCTTATGCATCTCTAACTAAGAAATAGTCTTGTATTTGATAGATAAGTCTTCATTTTTGTTGTCGCTTGAATCATGAGGGCAATTTACCAGGTCGTACTGTAGGATGTTGAATACATTCGTCCAGGTTTTAACTGTGTTTATACTTCTGGGTGAGGTGTTGGAGAAAAACTCTAAACTTTGGCCTGAACTCTCACTAGTTTCTTTAGATGATTTTCGTGGCGGCATAATAGAAGTTCTTAAAAACCTGCTATTTGTCACAAAAAATACACAGGACAAAGTATCTCATTAAGAAATCTCTACCAAAACGTGAACGTAATTGAAAATCAAAAAAATCTTTCTTGCCTTAGACGCCTCGACCTGCATATACCTTTACTGACAATAAGTTTAATTCTTTTAATAAAAATATTTGGTCATTAAAGAAGGATCTTATTTGAAATCATTTCCCAGGTTGTTCATTTAATAACATTAATGGTCAATTTTAATGATTGGGAAAGTATAAATCTAATTTGAAATCACCCATATCACAATCAACATAAACTCAATGGTTAAATTAAAATGTTTTATTTTGATAATAAATCGAGTTTATATGACTAATTAATTATGTTTAACCTTGATCCACTTCGGGATTTTGGGTCCCATGCTATCCTACTTATTTTCAAGCTATAACCCCGAACCGCGAAAACGTGATTCATTAATTAATCTTAATCATGTTAAATTTTGTACATAATCACGATTAATTAATGATTTCACGATTTCAAATGTCGGGAGTTTAAGTTATCATTCGAGGAAGGATTCCCGAAACATGAATTTGCTATAAGATTAATTATCGTTAATCATTTTTTAATTATTTAATTAACTCGATTTAACTTAAGCTAGTTTTGCGACTTCGCATATCGAAACTTTGGGCTTCTTGATATGTCTAACTGTTAGTATTGAGAAACCCCAAAACCCGATACTTTGAAAGTTGTCTTTAGTGATTTATCTTTTTAATGAATGAGTAGCTCCATAACTTGAAAATATTTTTGAACATTGGATTAATCAGGAGGCTTTACCGATGGTAGTATCCAAGTGCACATTTATCCTTATTTAAATAAAATGAAACTTTTTAAGTCTAATGTTTTGTTAAGCCCTAATATTGGCTCACTACCCCTTAATCGGGGCATACTACATTAGTAATTTTATTTTATTCATGTTGGTTTTATTCCATTAGTTGTAATTATACCTTCTAGTCTCCTACATATACCAAGGAGACATTTTCATTTGGAATCATCTTGTACTTGAAAATTTATGTGGGGTAAAAGGAGGTTGCCCCCTCGAAGAGGCTCATTATCTGAAATTCTCTCTTTTTCAAGGCATTGAGTACTTATTTAGAGGTTTTTCTATGCTATCTTGATATTTGGTTCTTAACATATGGTATCAGAGCTCAAGGTCTTGGGGTTTCGCTGCTACATATGAGACACCGTGGAATTTTTGCTATAACTTTTTTTATACAATGATTCAGAAGGAACGTCTTAGAGGATAGTTATTAGACAGATCAAGGTATGTTGGGTTAAAATTTGAGCTCCTGTGGCACTATGATTTCGAAGATACAACCTTTGTAAGATAGGGTTCTAGAATCATCCTGAATTTAGTCATTGTGGAATTGTCGCTATAAAATGTTTTCTGTAAAGTTTCAGACCCTGAACTCCAGCGGATATTCTTCAAAATTAGTAAGGTATCTATGGTAGTAATTTCATCTTCTGGTTCATCTTAAATTTTTAGATACCCCCTGTGGAAGATAGGGTATCTGACTAGTCCTATTGACTAGTCTCAAGTAGGTGTTCTGAGTAAAACAATAATAAATTATTCCTAGAGTATCCAAATTGAGTGATACTAGTTGCATTGGATAATGGACAGACTGTACTAGTTCAGGTATGGTTTTAATAATTTTATATCAATTATTTTGTGCGGGGCACGCTATACAAGTGAGATCTCTTGGAAAGGCAAAAAATCAGCAAGTTGTGGGGAATTTGCTGTAAATTACACTTGGCACATCGAATTTTGATAAAAACTATGGCATTGAGGAGAAGAAATATCAGAGACCCATAAAAAAAAAAAAACATTATACTCAAAAGGGATGAAATTTTGGAGATACAATAAAAGGAAGATTGTCTAGCAGAACCACCTCAAAATCAAGGTTTAAAGTGATACTTGGCCAACATGCCACCAAAAAATGGAACTTCTACCCCAAATAACCCTCCAGACAATCCTACTTGGAATCTTCATGAAGGTGAAGAAATGCGTAGGGACATAAATGATTTAAAAAAGAAGAAAATAAATAAATATTAACTACAAGAGATTATGGATTCAATAGAAGCTAAGTTTGAGGCAATAAATATTAAGATGGACACTTTAAAAGGGGAGATTAGGGAATGGTTTGAAAATTTTCCTAATAGAGAGGACACCTGAAAGTGAAAATGTATCCCATGAAATTCATGATGAGGACACAAGGAAGGTGAATCAAGAATGGAGAAACTCCAACTTTGGATTCAAGACCAACCACTTTCCTAAGATCAATATGTGATGGCAAGGACCCAATCACATGGATACTTCAGATGGAGCAATTCTTTGATCTACATAATGTGCCACATACACAA
>JASDQU010407495.1:0-10598 GCA_032191745.1 Picea mariana
TTGGTAACAATACAGTCGCGATAGTGTGTTATGAAGTGAAGGAAAAAATCAGAAATTCTTTTGTGTAATCGGGACTTGCTAATACTACCGCTTCGCTGATAAATTTTTTGATTCATTGAAACGATGTTTTGGATTCACTTGTCCACTTCATATCACTATTCTTTTTCAACATATCCGTGATCAGCTTCACAATTTCAGCGAAGTTAGGGATAAATCTTCTCAAGAAATTTATTTTCCCTAGGAAGGATTGGATTTCTTTTACATTTCTAGGGATATTTATAGTATCTATAGCCTCAATTCTCTTAGGATCGATTTTGATTTCGTCTTTTGACACCACATGACCTAATAGCTTACCTTCTTGCATAGCGAAATGAGATTTTTTGGGATTGAGGGACAAACTAAATTTACGACATTTCTCAAAAGTTTGCTTTAGGTGCACTAGATGTTCCGTATGAGATTTTGAAAAAACAGTCAGATCATCAAGATAGATAACAATGAATTTATCTTTCTCACCCATGAAGGCGATGTCCAGGGCTTGTTGGAAGGTTTCCCATGCATTCATCAAGCAGAAAGGCATTTTATCGTACATGAAGGTACCCCAAGGGGTAGTGAAGGTTGTTTTTTCCTTATCATCATGGTGTACTGCGATCTGATTGTAACCTGAAAAAACCATCAATCATTAACATTTTGTTATCTCCAACTACTCTCTCTAAAATGTGGTCCATCTTAGGCAATGGATAATTGTCTTTGAGTGATGATCGATTCAGGTTTCTAAAATCAACACACAGTCTGATTTCACCATTTTTCTTTCTTACTGGGACTAAATTAGCCACCCACTTGGAATATCTTAGTGGGATGATAATTTTAGCGTCCAAGAGTTTTTTTTACTTCCTTTTCAATTACTAGTAGTAGAATAGGGTTTATCTATCTGAGTTTCTGTTTAAAAGGCTTCACACCAGGTTTCAGAGGAATTTTATGTTCAATTATAAAAGTATCATAAGTTCTCAATTCGTCATAAGACCAAGCAAAAACGTCTTTATACTTTCTAAGCAACTCAGTGTATTTACTTTTGGTTTCTGGGGGCAAGTATTTGAATAGTTTCACCAACCGAGGGTTTTCTTTGGTACCTATTTCACAATCCTCAACCTCTTCAGGTTGCGGTTGTAAGGTGGATCTTAAAGGGATATTGTCTTGATTAAATAACCTTTCCAAGGGAATTAGGCCCTTGGGGATCTGATTATTTTTTAAAACAAGCATACGATGATTGGTGATTTTATCATGAAATTCTTGAGGGTCTTCCCCTTCCTGCATGATCTAAACAAGATCATTTTGGTTTTTTTGGTCGGCATAAGTTTCAGCAAACTCTTCTATTGATTCCAAAAATTTACATAGTTGTTCATCATCCTCAAAAATTTTCCAGTGTTGTATGTTATTTGGTATGGAAGGTCCGTGTCTCATTTGTATATGATATTTTAGTTTGAAAGCGATAGGAGGCGTGAAAGTTGAGGTTTCTTTGGCTAACGCATCATCCTGTTGGTTTTCAGTTCTTGGAATGTAATGGACCTTGACAGAGGAGAAGAAATTTTCGATCAGATCCCAGACGCAATTCCTGTAAGACCTCAGCCTAGGATGTTTGGCCTGGTACTATTGATTTACCTACTTTACGATTAGCTCGGCATCACCAAAGATTTTAAGGTTTTTTAATTTCTTTCTCCTAGCGGCTTCCAACCCTAATACTAAGGCTTCATACTCACATACGTTATTAGTGTGGTCCACATTCCACTGAAGTCTATAGGAAAAATGGATTACGAATTGATTATCAGGGGCCACATGGAGTACCCCTGCTTCGGATTCAAAGTAAGATGAAGTTGTTGATACTTAGAACACCAAAAAACATCTTCCACACACCAGTTTTATATACATTTTGTTTATTTTTTCTTTTTCTGTTTTTTCTTCTATACAACTTTCGTCTACACCTAAAACAATATCATCGTCAATGGATAAGATACAATTACCTAGATCCTGATCAGCAATATATATAGGGTGAAAGATAACCTGGTCTCTCTGTACAGGCGTGTAAACTGTCCTCCAAAAATTGGAATCGTAGCATATGTCATGTCAAGCTGGAGGGAGCCCCCAATCTTGGCACCCCAGGCTCTAGATAACAGCATACCATATTTTGAAGGGATATCGACGACCACTACGTCCATGAGAATGTTTTTCGCTGGTATTTGAGACAGACTTACCACCAAGTCTTTAATCATGCCTATACATTTAACTTTTCTAGAATCAAAAGAATATAAATCTCCATAAGGCCTAGTAATTTCGAGACCCAATTTATCCATAATGGCTTTAGGCATTACTCTGTGGGATGCTCCAGAATCAAGCATACAGTTATGGAGTAGTTGGTCAAACAAGGTTAACATGATATAGAAGGGAGCAACAGTGTCTTTGGCACCTTCGAAATGAGGGCCAAAAACTATCATTGGCTTGTCATCTTCTAAGTTAATGACATCGGCTTGACTTTCATCTTCCGAAAAACTAATCAATTTGGAAATTTGTTTTCTGTACGTTGGATTTTTTGCCAGTTCGACAAGAGGTATGGGGATCTTGATTTTATTGATTTCATTTTCCAAATTGAAATTTCCCACAATTTTGTCATTCTCAATGTTTTTGGCTTCAACTCCCTTCTTATCTGCTTTCTTTTGTGGTGAAGGTTTTGTTTCGGTTGCAGGAGCTTTCGCTTTTGGTGTTTCGACTGCGAGTGTTTCAGCTACCTTAGTCTTGGTAGGTTGTGGGTACGTTTGGTCAGTTTTTACAATCATAGTTTCAACATATTTTGAAACTATCTCGTCTGTCTCGCTCCTCGGCAAGATCTTTTTCTTTTCGGTGATCATAACACACTTGTTTCTAGGCCTTAGATTGTACTTATGTTTAAGCTCTGCCATTATACCATCGGCAATACCCTGGTAGGTCAAATCTTTAGAAGTACTATCGTTTAGGTCATTTTCCAATCTGTTTTCTTTATTTAATAATTTTTCATAATCTTGTCTTGATAAATATGGTCGTGGCTCATCATCACCCAGATTGTTTATCTCTTCCTCTAATTCCTCAAGATCTTCTAAATCTCCCTCTCAATTGAAGTTTTCACTCTTGAAGGGAGTTGGGATTTTCTGATCCTCTTTCTTAATCTGTCTTTGTAGGATTTGAGGATTGGGATTCCTTTTGAAATCCTTTCTGGGAAAATGGTCGTTTCTAGTCTGCTCTAATTCCATTTTCAAAATATTATTAGACAGTTCTTTAATTATCCTATCCATGTTGTGCTTTCTGTCTCCCGAAGGTCTTCCCGACCCTGAAGATCCTCTTTGTTCTCTGTATCTTTTGTTTTCTTTGTTCCTAGCCTCCATTTTGGCTTTTAGATTTCTTGAAGCCACCATGTTTGATTCGATTTCTAGGGCATCGTCTTGCATCTTGGTGAGGTCTATTGATCTCCTCTCTCTCAATAGTAAGGCGAAATTGGGCTCGAAAGCTCCAATGAAAGTTACTTTCGCTGCAGGCTAAGAAGGTTTGACCTTGATGGGAATTTTATCGTACAATTTATTAAATATTTGGGTGAATTCAAGAACTGATTCCAAATTTTTCTTTCTAAGAGCCCCGAACTCCATCAAATAATAGAGATGATCTTTTCTTTCCCCCCATTGCCTGATGAAATCACTTTCGAGTTCATCATATGACCTTAAAGATCCCGCTAAGCCTTGGAACCAGGTTCTGACCTGCCCTTCGAAAGTTTGTACTAAGATTCAAGAGTATACATCTTCATGTTCGAGTCCTAGGATATTGGCGAACTGATCAAAGAAATTGATGTGCTCCTTTGCGGTTAAATCGCCTTCCCCTATAAATTTTGGGAGATTTTTCATGTAATTCTCTGGAAGGTCATGTAGGGGAACCGGGAGGACAAGGGGGGCATATCTAGCAACCACCTTAGCAAAAATTCCAGGGAACGGTACTTGGCCACCTGCGGCATCACCTACAGCACCGCCTCAAGCCCCCACACCTCCGTGTGCAACCATTGATAAATTTGAGATTGAAAATGGGGTTGTACTTGAATGTGACAGGAAGGTTGTGGAGAACTGATCGTCAAAGCATAGGAAACTGGAAAAATAAGGCCCAAGAAGAATATAACTTGTTTCTCCAGGCTTGTAAGACGAATATATTGGAGAATTGACGAGGTTTAAATCAGGACACACAGGACATTCGTCGAAGCGTTTGGTAGTAGGAGTGTGGACTTCGGGAAAAGAGCATGTATTGATCGATAGGGGGAGGGAGAGGGATCTCTCAAGTGTTCATCCGACTTTCAACCATGAATAATTTGGTCGACAGATGACATGTGTTGGTGAAATGATTTGTCTCAGAGATCTTCTTGATTTAAAAAAAAAAAAATGGATCAAAAACAAGCGAAGTCTGCTTGTCGTCTGGGTTCTTTCTGGTGTTCTTTCAGCTAGAAGCCAGTTTAAAAAAATGTGGAGTCACCAAGTGAAAGATTAAAGTAGCCTTAGAAGGTTTTTCGATCTTTGTTCACTATCAAAGAAAGAAAGTGTCAATGTCGTTCTTCCCAGGGAAAAAAATTGTTTCTTCGTTCCCCAGCAGCGGCGCCAAAAAGATGATGTTCCTGAGTTTATACTT
The DNA here is from genome assembly GCA_032191745.1 of Picea mariana. NCBI lineage: Eukaryota > Viridiplantae > Streptophyta > Pinopsida > Pinales > Pinaceae > Picea > Picea mariana. The sequence continues at coordinate 4,684 of JASDQU010407495.1, forward strand.
TAAGGATCTAAAGTATACCGTAAAGGCATCCAAAAAAGGTAGAGATAATTAATGGGTAAAAAGAAAAATTTTAAAGGAAACTGAGATCACGTTTGATTCCTTAACTATCTCTATCTAGCTTCCCATTGTTTTGGAATGCTAATATCCCTTTCAATTGCATCCCATGATATTTCAAGTTCTACCTGTGTATTTGTTGTTTGTAAGATGGTATGGAATAGGTTTAACGCAATGCTTGTTTGATCTGATAGACCAGGTTCTATATTGGGTTGTCTCGTAACTAGAACAGTCATGAAAGCTGAGGGTTTCTTTTTTGTAAATCAAGAATATTTTCGAGGGTCGCAAATTTCTGGTTCAAAATTATAAAAATAGAACTTCCAAATTATGAATTAATAGTATAAAAAAAATAAATGCCTTTTCTAGTATCTGAGTCAAATTTTAAAGGAGACGGTGGACAGAAAGAAGAAAAAGGAANTTAAGAAGAATCCCATTTTAAGTTAATACAAGAAAATGGATGATAACTTTGCAGAAGAATACAGTTTTAGAGTCCTAAAACATTCATAGGTCTTATATCTGTTGAAAGCTGATACAAAGGAAAAACTGCAAACGATTACATAATCTGACTATTTTAATTACTATAATAGAAATCACCACATGAAATACTTCAAACGAAAGTATGGAATAAAAAATAGAATGACAGAGAAACACATAACTCAAGCTTGACCAGATCTAGAATCTTCAATCTATATTGTAATAATTTAGGAAAAATGAAGTTATCTCTTAACAATCCCTCCAGAAAAAATCCTTTTCTTAGTCTTGAAAAATTACATTTATACAAAACCACCAATCTTAGCATAGTTGGTGAGTTCCTAATTCTTATAGACTAACTATTTGTTAAAAAGTAAATCCAAAACCTTTTTCATGATCTTCTTCATTTTTCCATTTTCTGGGAAGTAAATACCTTCCAAATAATACTTTTACTTTGTCAATGACTCTCCTTCTTTTGATCTGATACATTTAATGCATTTCTCCAGGAACTATGTAAAATTTCTAGGGGGTTCTGGAAAATCTCTTGCCTCGAACAGATAAACCTTTCTCTGAATCTTAGAAAAACGGTCATCAACTCCTTTATCTGTAAACTTTATTGACTGCAGCTTCAAGTTAGGCTCAACTAACAACCTATCCATTAGGGTGACATCGATTTTTCTTAGTTGTAAAATTTCCATTTGGATTTCACTCAAATTTTTCCTAAACTTTAATTGATGTCTTACAATATTGATCTGTCCCAAAAGTCCTGTACACTGGCCTTTTCCAATATTTAATGACCCTTTGTCTAGAAGATCAAAAACTTCTTCACAGTCCTCTCTGATTTCTTTGGCTATTCTTTTGCTTTCAGTTATGTTGGTTTCCCATAGCTTGAGCATGATGTCGCCTCTGATTTACTCTGTGGTTGATATTTTCATAGTTTCGGATACCTCTTCACCTGTCGAATATATAATTTCCTTTTGGAGAGTAATCCTCACTACTTTGGCTTCTTTTTCTCTTAGGATGATATTTTCAAAGGCATTATCTACTTCTTGAAAGTAATTCTGAATAATTTCTATCTTGGAAATTAATTTTTGTTGTTCAATTTCTATTTTTGAATGCACTTCCAGTGACTGGGCCTAGAAAACTTTTAAGTTTATAATATGATCTTCCATTGATATTAATCTAGCCTGCAACTATTCTGTGTGCTCCTTTTGCTGAGTAATCTGTAGCTGATTTGTTTGTAATTCCTGGCTCATTTCGTCCAAACTCGTTTTGAGTGATTGAACCTCTAACTTTTCAGCAGCCCTTGTCTACTCCAAACTTTTACTCATTTCTTCTCTAATGCTTTCCTCAACATTCTTTAATTTCTCTCACAATTGTGCTATGATTTTATCACTCTTCTTTATCCTTGTTATGATTTTTCCCACGATAAAAAATTTTTTTGTTGCCATGGCTCCCATAGAACCTGCTACCTCTATAGCGAAATCTTCTTCCTCCAAATTTTTTCTGTCTATCAGGACTTTATTTTTTTTAACCATGTTCCCCTCCCTCTTATGCATCTCATATTTCAGTATGGCCTTCCTTTTTCCAATGAAAAAATAATCGAAAGGAGTAATCTCATCTATAGGAATGGAGGTAAGGTCATCGACAAAAAGAGCTCCCATATGTGGTAGTCCAAAATTGGACTGTAGGGAGTTAAGGAGGCTATGGGACTCCCTAGCTCCGTAGATCCTTTCCCTCTTGCCGCCTTAGGCTTGTTGACATCAACCTTTGGTGATGAAGTGGGAGTAGGCTTACTAGACTTGGGAGGTCTCCCTGACCTTTTCTCTTCTTTGGTCTTTTTTCTTGGTGGAGGCCTTTCCACATCCTGTAGGGCCTTTTCGGGATTTCCCTTCTTTTGTGCTTCCTGCTCGAAACCTGGTGGAACGTTTTCCTTCTTTTGTGCTTCTTGCTCGAAACCTGGTGGAACGCTTTCTTGCTCCCGGGGGAGGGTAATTTCTTCCCCTTGAAGTACTTGGGGCAGACCACTTCATTGATGCTTCTGAAAGGTCTAAAAGCTGACCTGCAGGTCAAACGACAGTGTCTGTACTCTTTCCAACACTTCTTTATAAGATTTGGTCCCTTTGAACACATCATCCCAAGGGGAATCCTTGTGTTCATAGGCGCTCATATTGCAGTGTATCAAGTGTTTATTTACTAATTGGTAAGGGTCATGCCTTTTGTACTCAATATCTACCAGTTTAATTTCTTCGAGTGCTTCTGCTTCCACCCTAGAATGTCCCAAATTTAGTAATGAAAATTTCCCGATGTGCACAAGGAATATTGGCCAGGACTTCTTTTGAGTTTCCTTTAGCTCTATTCCAATACCACCTTTTACTATTTGGTCTGCCACTTCCCTACACACTAGTCTATCCGGAAGGAATTTTGAAAGCGCGTGAGGGGGGATTGAACACCCATAAACCCTGATGTAGGAGAAGCTTTCTTCAATGAACCAATCTGCTATTTGCTTGAGGTTATTTGAAACTGCATCAGAAATGCAAGGAGGGTCACATACGAAAAACATTTTATGCATGGGTATCACCACGAAATGGAAAATTTCGTAAAACAAATTTTTTGCATTTTCTTCCCACAACTCAGAGAGATATTCGTGAATGGGTTCAGGGACGGTTATGTTCCAACTCCAATTCATCAGGGGAAATGGAGTCATAAAACAAATTGTGTCCATGAGGTGTGGGTACACTGACATGTAGAAAGCCACTGGTTTACCTCGGTCCCAGTTGAAACTATACCCTTCTAATGCTTCTTCTAAAAAGGGCACCCATTCTACGGGGAAATGACAGGGATTCTTTTTGCCGAAGAGTCTGCACAACATCATGGCTACATAAACCATGTACTCATTCAAAGAGGTTGTGGCATAAATTCTGTGGGTATCGGCCCTAAATTTTGATGGACATCTCCACCAACCTTTGATTAAATCAGGGTAAGTTTGGTCTGCCTTAGTGCATTCCTTTCTCTGGAATTCAGCTATAAATTCAGCATTGTAAATGAAATTAGGATTGGGTGAGAGTTTGTACATAACCTTGATATGTTCAGGTCTAAATGAGCCAATAATGGCTCCTTGATCATTTAAAATGCTTCTCGTTGGAATATAAACCTTGGCCAAATCCCAACTGACCATGTCGTTGTACGCCATGAGCCATGGGTGTGTTGCAATTTTGTGAAGCTCTGATTCTGCTATGTCCCGAAGGTGATTCTCATAATCGCTAGGGGAATTTTTCATCTCGTAGTCCAGATTTTCATAAATATCTCTCCATGATTTAATTGAGTTGATAGCATGTGGTGTGGTGTCTGATATGACATCTCCCTCTGGGCAGGAAATCCCAACTGTATCTTCACTCTTCTTGGGTCCCTTCTTTGGTGCCATGACTCTGTATTGGAAAGAAAACCTATCACAGAAGAGAAGTGTGAAAGCTCGGTTGTATTATCATATTTCTGATAGAAAAAGCGAGAATAAGTTTCAAAACACAGACCTCTAGTTTTCTTTTAACTCATTTTATGGTGAAAGTACTGACGCAGTTGTCAAGAATTTAATAACTTTAATGCGGAGAATATCTCTGAGATACGCATTTGTGTCGTAGAAATCATGATCTATCCGTTATTAATGTGGTCATATTTCGGCAATTCTCAAACCAACATTCAAAAAACTTCTTTTGACGGAGGCCGAAAAGAAAGTACTTAAGAAGTTTAATTACCATTTAATGTATTTTTAAAATGAAGTTAGTTCTCTTTAAAATTTGGTATTGAGACACGAATTCACGCTTCAGGGTTTCGAAGATCCTTCGGTAACATGAGGTATGTCACCACTAAACCCTAAATCCCAAAATTGTGATGAGATTATATTTAAGCCTTAACTTTCGTATTGAGTCGGGACTTCGCATTTCAGGGTTTCGGGGATCGCAGCTACACGAGGTATGTCACCACTAAACCCCGAATCCCAAAATCGTGATGAGATTAGATTTAAGTTAATTAATTAGGATTAAGACTGACTTTCACTTCTTATCATGAAATCTCGATTCCCGATTTCCCGAAAAGAAGTGAAAAACCGAATCCTAAAAGAGGAAAAAATTAGTTTTAAAGGTGAAAATGTTCAAACCTAGCTTCAACATAGGCTCTAATTAGAGACCTCGTCTCCGTGTGGGGGGAGGAGAAGGAGCAGACTTAGTGCCTTTTTTTGGGTAAGTGGGGTCAGTTGTTTCGTTCTATGAGACATAGCTGCGAAAACTACTAAGGGGATAAAGATCCCAACCTTAACTTCAAAAAACTTTCCAAACTAAAGTGTTCGACAATCTCGAAATAAGATCACTTGGATTTCCCTTTCTAAAACTGACCTCAGACTTGTGAAAGATAATCAAAACAAAATTAGCGGTTCTACCATTTTTAATTACATCGTATTTGCATCGAGAGACTCTTAGATTATAATCTAGAATTCCATTATCTTAGAGTGTAATATGGCCGAGAGAAAAAAAAATACCAGAGCATCTTGCAATTTGTGTATAACAGCCTTGTCTGCTATGGAGACATTGCTTCACTTCCAGCGGGCCTGTTCAATACCCCAGTGAAGTTATCGGATTTTCCACATTGAATTTCCTTTCACCACTTCATTAATTTTAGCATTTAAATATTGAGATGAGGGCAATCATATAATGAATTTCCTTTCATCATCTCTTTATATCATATGGGGGAAATCGATAACGAATTTCCTGTCACCACCTCTTTATGTTAGATGGGTGCAATCGATAACAAATTTCCTTTCACCGTCTCTTTCTAATACATATTTGTTATGAAGTGGGGGCAATCAATAAGTATGTAACATACTCAGGGAAAATTTTTGCTTCTTTTTTTTTTATTTTTTTTGCAAAGGTTTGTCAACTTATTAAAAGCTCTAGATTGATCTACTTTTTTCCCTCAGACACTCTAACTTTATGGAGAATCTCAGGGAAAATTTATTAATCCCCCCTCCCCCTTTTTTTTTATTCGGGACTTCACTTGAGCGAAAAAAATCTTTTTATTTCTAGTAGAAGGACTAAAAAGATTAAGAGTAGCCCAGACATACTTTTGGTTCAGCCAAGGCTTAGGAAAAAATAGAGGATTTTGCCTATCTTCGCTTCGAAAGATAGTTTGAACATTTCCGAAATTAAGATGAGACTTAAAGGGAGAAAAAAAAGATTAGGTGAAGAGTAAGTTTGATAGTGATCGAAGTGGAAAGCTGAGGGAACCTCGAAACTTGGGAGTGTTGACGAGTATTAATCATTCTATTTATATAAAGTTTTATTTCTTCTTCTTCTTCTTTTTTTTTTTTAAGTTTTTATTTATTTATTAATTTTTTATAT
>JASDQU010407500.1:0-10653 GCA_032191745.1 Picea mariana
AATCTCTCTGTAATCTTTTTATTTTGCATTAATAAACTATTCCAAGAGGTCGCATTGACTGGGGTTGTGGATGTTTCCCCATAGGGGTTTTACCATGTCAAAACATCAGTGTGTTGAACTTTGATTTGGTTGTGTGAGTGGTTACTGAAGGTGTTCAACCTTTGTTGGAATACATGTGTTGTTGAACATGGTATTAGAGTCTGTTTGAAGACCCGCTCCTATTGTAGATCGAGATCATGAAGCCGAGTTGCCTCATCTCCATTTTATGTCATTTCCATACATTTATGGGCTGAGAGAACTATTCCAATGTGTCTGAAGAACTCGTTTCAATTAGGAACAATTTTCATTTCACTCAAAAAGGTTTTTGTTTTCCCAAGATATGGCCATTTCAGTTAGATCCGGAGGTATAAAGTTTGAATACGCTTTTTAAAAAAAAAAATGCTGAGTATTATTTTGGTTTAATATTATTTGTTTCCAGGTTGCTACTATTTTATATCTGCGTATGTTCTTTTCCCCGTGCCCTGTGCGATCTCGGAAAATTAGAAATAGATAGGAAAATGTGCATTTTTCGGGTAAGCTAACCGAGATCTAACCCTTGTTGTCATCGAGAAGTGAATTTTTTTTCTTGTGTGAAAATAATTTTTTTTTAGCACGCTCTCCAAGGCCGTGTTCAACAACAACAACAACACCCCTAATCCTCTTGCCAAACAATACAATATGTTTTTCTAGACCATTTAGTTAAAAATTGCATTATTAAGTAAGAGGTCTTGAATTCAAGTCTCTCTTTTGTTACTTTTTTTTTGAAAAAGGTCATGCTAAAATTGTAAAGTGTATTTCACTTCAAGTATAAAAGTGAATCACTATAAGTAGCTTTAATATTTTATTTTAGATTTATTTATTTTGCATGAAGTAACTTCATTGTAAAAGTGATCTCCACTTCTCTTTATAAAAGTGGATCACTTCATAAAGCAACTTACACCACCACGTGGTCCTTTGGTTACCATTTATGCCTTTTTAAAAAAGGGCATAACTCTCACATCCAAAGTTCGTTTTTAGTGCCATTTTTTTAAAACTGCCTAACTTTTAGAGATATTTCCATCCAGAACATCAATTCCAGTTTTTAAATCCATATTATCTACAAATTTAATATGACTTCTTCCAATAATCTTTTGCTTACTAGCACCAACTACTTCCAATGGAAATCTCATATGGAAGATTTATTAAGAAGTAAAGGCTTGTACCGTATTACCTTGGGAAAGGAAAAAACACCCACTGATGATGATAAGAAAGTCAAATGGGATAATAGGAGTGATGAAGCACATGGACTAATCAAAATGTCCATCTCTCCTTATTTAAGGTTCCACTTTCAAGAAATTGATGACCCTAAAGAAGCTTGGGACAAGATTGAATCTATGTTTGGTAAAATCAATATCATTCGAGCACAATAGTTAGAAAATAAAGTATTGACCTTATGTCCATGTGATTTTTCTTGCCTTGGAGACTATCTATCTAAGTTTAAAACACTTAGAATTCTATGTGAAGAATGCGAGATAAAAATGGAGGAAGAGCATTGCATCTATCTTATTCTTTCTAAGCTAGGTAGTGCATATTTTGTGTTTGTATCTACCTTTTATGCCATGAGAGAGGATCTAGGGAAATATTATCAAAAAACCACTCTTGAATCCTTTTGTGCTGCTTTGATTAGAGAGGAAGATAAGCTTGTACAACTTGGAGTGATCAACACTGCATGTACCTCCAAGAAGTCCTTAGTTTCCCAGTAGAAAGATAAACCCAAGTATCCCAAGAAGCAACATCCTCACTATAACAACAAGAAACATAAGGGTCCCAAACCTACTCAGACAACTTCAGCTCCTAATGGTGACAAATGAGCAAAATATAAAAATAAGGAGACCGACAAACATTGCAACTTTTGTGATAAAGATGGTCACGATGAGTCCAAATGTTTCAAGAAGATGGTAGCTTTAGAAGCAACGATGAAGAAGCACAACATCAATATTGATTCCACTTGTTCTTCTTCTTCTCATGGACATGCACTTTCTTCTTTTGGTTTCTCCTTCAATACAAATTCTACTTCTTCTTATGATGCTACTTCTTCTTCTAATGAGTGGCTTATTGATTCTAGAGCATCTTATCATATGACTAAGGATAAAGACATATTTTCTGCTCTAAATGAATGTAACACCAAGATAATATTTGTTGGTGATGATAGATATCTTAGTGTTGTAGGAACTGTGATGCAGGAGCATCATCAGCGAAAACACGTGGCAGGACAACTCAACATCCAAGAATCGTTTCAGAATCTAAAGCGTCGGGAGTTACTGCGCATATTTCATAACTAATTGGAAATGGAAGAAGATCAAGCGTTTGGTAGTGGATGATCACGAGTGATTTGGAGTTCACTCCTGGCATTGAATGTAACTGAACATTAGGTAGCAGTTATTTTTTTTTTTTCAAGTAGATGAGTAGTCGGGGGGAACCCTAAGGACCCTTCGAGATAAATAGAGGTTTTGTACGCCCAAATGAGGTTGTTGCGAGTTAGTAGGAATTTTCTGAGTTTTGAGTTATTGTTTTGATATTAGCTGTAGCCATTTAATTTTGAATGAATATGACAGAGGAAAATTGACTCAATTTCATAACACTATTACTGTTGTAATTCTATGTTATTGGGTTTTTCATAAATGAATGAATTTCGTTATGGATGGATGAAAATACGAATGTTAGTATAAGTTTCAATTATTTCTCTTCTGTTGAGTGAGTTCAAGGTGTGCACATAGAATGCAAGGAGTGCATGACGAGATCTATTTCGATTCCGAAGCTCAGAAGAGATAGCACGGAGCTTCCCCTTTGCGAGGAGTGCAAAGCGACTGCTGCAAGGTGTGCACAGTTACCCGCAAGAACCAAGTCTTGCGTAAGAATCTACTGCAAAGAGTGCACAGATCTGGAGTTCAGCTAAGTGTCGAAGGGACTCCATAAGAGTCAAAGGAGCAAAAGGTGAAATCTTAGCTAAATCTGAGCCATCGGATCCAGAAAGATCTGGACCGTCGATTTAGTGCCATCACGGTTTCGGATATCGGGAGAATGGAGGTAATGAGACTCCCAAACTCGCGAAATGCAAAACTCCAACTTGATCATCGTCATTGATCAAAGGAAATCTTTGGACCGTCGATTTGGTGCCATCGTAGAATCAGGGATCGGGAGAACGAAGGTGTGCCAACCTCCAAAGTCGTGAAACGTGAAATCATGAATCAATCTAAACCGTTAGATTATGGAAGACCATGAGCCATTGATATGACACTCTCAAGTATTGGTATTTCAAAAGTCGAGTGTTGGGACTGTAAAACACACTGATTTCGGGAATCGTGAATCGTGAAACCCCGATGGAGGAAGGAGAATTTGGATCGTTGGATAGCGGAAGAGTCAGGACTGTCGATCTGTGAGTCATCGTGAGTTCAGAACTCGGGGAAATAGAAGTAATCGTATTGTAAACCTTCAATACTCAAAGACCCAACGCGCTTGGAGGCTGGGCCCTAGGTTGCAGCCGAGGGTCACATCAGTGAAGAAATAAGGGAGGAGCAAGATACCCTTAGCCCATTTCAGGTTTCGGGGATCGGAGGAGTTAGGATACATCACAATGGGAGTCTCGACATTGCGAAACCTGATGCGCCTTTTGGAGCTAATGTTGTGGTAATGTGAAGTAAACTCACACTTAGTGTTTGTTCCCGCGGGTTGAGTTACACAAAGGACCTGTGGATATTTTGTGAGGATTCTAGTGAGGAATCAAAGAGCTGTTCCAACTTGAAGGTTGAGAATATCCAAAGACCGGGAGGCTAGCAGACCCTTCTGAGGTGGGTTCTACATTAAGTGGTATCAGAGCTGATTTTTGTCTGTAGATTTTAGGCAAAGGAGATAAAGGAGACTAAAGAACTCGAAGATACACTCTGTGTGTGAGAGACAGTCGACACAATGCCACTGAGGAGACGAGTGGAACAACCTTTAGCCAATCTGGCTATAGAAAGGGAGATGCGAGAACTTCGTGCAATGTTAGAGGCGATGGAAGCAGCGTAGCAGAGAGCACATGATACTTGAGACATCAACGATTCAGAGAGTGAAGAAGTAGAAGTCAAAGAAGTTGCAGGAGAGGACATTGTCGAGGAACACTTGTTGAGAGAAATTACTAGATTGGGAGGTAGAGCCAAGATAGAGGTCCCGATGTATGAAGGAAACTTGGATGCTGAAGAGATGTTGGATTGGATAAGATCCATGGACAAGCATTTCAACTATGAAGACGTCGATGAAGAGAAAAGAGTGAGATAGGTCGTCACCAGGTTAAAAGGACATGCAACACTATGGTGGGACGAACTACAGGCTGAGAGGAGAATCAAAGGCAAGTAGAAGATAAAGAGTTGGGACAGAATGGTAGCCAAGATGAAGGCTAAGTTCATGCCCAAATACTATCAAATAAACTTGTTCAGGAAGATGTAGAACTTGAGACAGAAGGAGATGATAGTTAAAGAATACACAGAGGAGTTCTACAAGCTAAACATCAGAACTGGACAAAGAGAAAATGATGAATAAAAATTTTCCAGGTACATAAATGGCCTGAGGTATGAAATCCAGGATGAGATTAGCATGATTTCACTAAAGACAGTGGAGGATGCGTATCAGTTTGCACTGAAGGCGGAGGAGAAGTTGGCCAGGAGATAATACCAATGAGGAAGAGGTAAAAGCCCAGTCCCAAACAAAGGCAAGGGAGTTTCCCATGACAAGGTACAAAAGTCCAAAGATGAGACTGAGAAACCACATAGTCACTCAGAAAGAGGAGGAAGTTCCCGAGGAAGACAAGAGGGTGGAAGAATTTCTTCTAGAGGAAGAGGAAGAAGCTGAGGAGGAGACGTGAGATGTTACACCTGTGGAAAGGTAGGACATAACTCTTTGGAATGTCCCAAGAGAAAGAAAGAAGGAAAAAGCGAAGCTCACATTTCGGAAGCACATAGAAGAAATGTTGAAGAAGAAGGAGCATAGGATGTAACATCTCTGATGTTGAGAAAAGTTCTCTTGAAACCAGAGGCAAAAGTTGAAAATCCAGTGCAGAGGAACAGTCTTTTCAGGACAGCGTGCAAGACAAAGGACAGAGTCTGGAAAGTGATATTTGGCAGTGGGAGCACTGACAACCTAGTATCCACAGAGATGGTGGAGAAATCATAACTGGAGACAACTGAACAACCGAAGCCATACAAAGCCTCATGGTTGCAGAAAGGACACCAGGTAATGGTTACTAAACAATGCTTGGTTGAATTTAAAATAGGAGGATATAGAGATGAAATTCTATGTGATGTAATTCCCATGGATGTATGCCTTATTTTGTTGGGAAGACCATGATAGTTTGATAGGAATGTCATTCACGATGGGAGGAAGAATACATACACTTTGGAGAAGAATGGTAGGACACACATGTTGTTGCCAATAGAAGAGAAGAAATCGAAAGAGGAAGCCAACACAAGCATAATTCTCATGAGTGGGAAGGAACTCCTGAGTGAAGTTAAGAAAGGATAGGAGATGCAGTTTGTTGTGGTAAGGAAACCTAGAGTTGTCCTTACAAGTACTTCAATGGATGATTTGCCTAAATAAAATCGGGATTTATTGGATAATTTTGATGACATAGTGGTAGATGATTTGTCCAACTCATTACCACCCATCAGAAGTATCAACCATCATATTGATCTGATACCAGGAGAAAGTTTGCCGAATAAAGCAACATACAAACTGACACCTCAAGAGAATGAGGAGGTAAAGAAGCAAGTCTAGGAATTGTTAGACAAAGGAGCGGTCAGAGAGAGATTGAGTCCATGTGCAGTACCAACTGTGTTGAGTCCAAAGAAAGATGGATGATGGAGAATGTGTACAGACACAAGAGCCATTAACAATATCACCATCAGGTATAGATTTCCTTTGCCGAGAGTGGATTATTTAATGGACTGTTTAAGTGGATCAAATTTCTTTTCTAAGATAGATTTGAAAAGTGGATATCACCAGATCGGGATGAGAGAAGGTGATGAGTGGAAAACAACCTTTAAGACCAATGAGGGTTTGTACGAGTGGCTTGTTATGCCATTTGACTTAACAAATGCCCCAAGTACTTTTATGAGATTGATGAATGAAATACTGAAAGATTTCATTGGCAAGTTTGTAGTTGTGTATCTACATGACATACTGATCTTTAGCAAGACTAAAGAGGAGCATTTGAGGCACTTGAAACTAGTGATGAGGAGACTACAACAGGAGAAGCTACTGATAAATATGAAGAATTCCTCTTTTATGAAGACATAACTCATTTACTTGGGTTTTGTGATCTCTTCAAATGAACTGAAGATGGATTCAGAAAAGGTGAGAGCAATCAAAGAATGACCATCACCAAGAAGCATGTTTCAAGTAAGTAGCTTCCATGGATGAACAAGTTTCTATAGGAAGTTCATCAAAGATTTCAGTGGGATTTGTGCACCAATGATGGAGACAGTGAAGAAGAAGCACAAGTCTTTTAAATGGATAGAGGAGGTCGATAGAAGCTTCAATATATTAAAGGAGAAAATCAAAGAATGACCAATTTTGGCCTTGCCAAATTTTGAAAAGACATTTCAAGTGAGATGTGATGCAAGTGGAGTTGCGATTGCAGCGGTTTTGAGCCAGGATAATAGGCTCGTTGCCTATTTCAGTGAAAACTTGAATGAGGCTATGAGAAAGTACTCCACATATGATAAAGAGTTCTATGCCATAATTCAAGCCCTGAATAAGTGGAGACACTACCTTGTCCCACAAGAATTTGTCTTGTATAGCGATAACCAAGATTTACAATTCATAACAATGTAGGAAAAATTGAATGAGAAGCATGCAAAGTGGATTGAGTTTATGTACAATTTTAATTTTGTCATAAAACATATTGTTGGGAATGCTAACAAAGTTGCTGATGCATTGAGCAGGAGATTCTTGATTTTGCAGGAATTTTAGGTGAAGACCTTGGAGTTCGAACACCTTAAGGAGATCTACAGTGATGATCCAGATTTCAAGGAAGAATACGAAGCATGCGCGAATCTTGTGCTGAGAGACAGGAGCCAGTGGAAAAAATATATGATTCAAGAGGGATTGTTATTCAAGGGAAATCAATTGTGCATACCAAAATGCTCAATGAGGGATAACCTTTTGAAAGAATAGCATAGTGGAGGATTGGCTAGACATTTCGACCATCATAAAATGTTTTCACAATTGATCAATTCATACTATTGGCCAGGTATGAGAACAAAAGTGGTAAAGTTTGTGAACATATGTAGAATCTGCCAACATGCAAAAGGAAAAAGACAGAACACTGGGTTGTATCAACGATTGCCAATACCAAAGAGGCCTTGGGATGCAATAAACATGGATTTTGTGTTGGGACTACCAAGAACACAAAGAGGATGTGATTCCATATTTGTGGTGGTAGATAGATTTTCAAATATGGCACACTTTATCCCATGTCAGAAGACCAATGATGAAACAGATGTTGCAAATCTTCTTTTCAAAGAAGTTGTGAAACTTCACGGCCTACCCAGAAGTATCGTCTTAGACGGAGACACAAAATTTGTTGGTCATTTTTGGAGAACACTGTGGAAGTAGTTGGGGACAGATCTGTCCTTTATCTTAGTTTATCATCCTTAGACATATGTACAGATTGAGGTCATAAACAGAAGCTTGGGAAACTTGTTGAGGATTCTGGTCACTGAGCATCATACCTAGTGGGGTCATGTTTTGCCACAAGCAGAATTTGCATACAATGACTCGCCAAACAGAAGCACTGGAAAGAGCCCATTCCAGATATTGTATGGAATGCAACCCAGGGGAGTATCTGAGTTGAGATACATGGGACAGAGTGAGATCAGAAGCACCGGAGCAGAAGATTTTGTTGTTGAAATGTAGAGGCTCCATAGACAGATCAGAGGACAATTACAAAACTCTAGCCAAGGGTTGATCAATATCGCAAAGAAATTCAATTTGAGGTGGGAGATTAGGTTCTGGCACATCTCAGGAAAGAAAGTTTCCCTAAGAGAACGTATAACAAGTTGAAAATGAAAAAGATAGGGCCATGTAAGGTCTTGAGGAAGTTTGATGCAAATGCCTATGAGATTGAGTTTCTAGATGATGTGGGCATATTGCCCATATTCAATGTTTCAGACCTGTATCCTTACAGGAAAGATGACACAGAGGGATCAATAGATCAAGAGAAGGTCCAGTGGGAGAACCAAATTCCTTTAGCAAAAAAAACACAGATGGAGAAAATCATTGATCAGAGAATTGACAAGAAGACCAGGAGAAAGACCTATCTTGAATATCTGGTTAAGTGGAAGGGACACCGAAAAAAGGATGCCAGTTGGGAAAATGAAGCTGATATCCAAAAGCAGGGAAAATTGGTGCAGAATCTCATGGATAGGAGTCCATGAATTTTTGTCCAGGGGGAGTATGATGCAGGAACATCGTCAGCGAACACATGTGGCAGGACAACTCAATGTCCAAGAATCATTTCAGAATCTAAAATGTCGGGAGTTACTTCACATCTTTAAGAACTGATTGGAAACGAAAGAAGATCAAGCATTTGGCAGTGGATGATCACAAGTGATTTGGAGTTCACTTCGGGGCTTGAATGTAACTGAACATTAGGTAGTAGTTAGTTTTTGTTTTTTGGGTAGACGAGTAGTCGGGGGGAACCCTAAGGACCCTCCGAGATAAATAGAGGTTTTGTATGCCCAAATGAGGCTGCTGCGAGTTAGTAGGAATTTTCTGAGTATTGAGTTATTGTTTTGATATTAGATGTAGCCATTTAATTTTGAATGAATATGACGGAGGATAATTGACTCAATTGCATGGCACTATTACTATTGTAATTCTCTGTTATTGGGTTTTTCATAAATGAATGAATTTTGTTATGGATGGATGAAAGTGTGAATGTTAGTATAAGTTTCAATTGTTTCTCTTCTGTTAAGTGACTGTAAGGTGTGCACACAGAACGCAAGGAGTGCATGACAGGATATATTTTGATTCCAAATCTTAGAAGGGATATCATGAAGCTTCCCCTTTGTGAGGAGTGCAAAGCAACTGCTACAAGGTGTGCACAGTCACCCGCAAGAACCAAGTCCTGCGTAAGAATCTGATGCAAAGAGTGCACATATCCAGAGTTTGGATAAGTGTCGAAGGGAATCCATAAGAGTCAAAGGAGCGAAAGGTGAAATCCTGGCTAAATCCAAGCCATCAGATCTAGAAAGATCTGGACCATTGATTTAGTGCCATCGCGATTTTGGATATCGGGAGAACGGAGGTAAGGAGACTCCCAAACTCGCAAAATGCGAAACTCCAACTTGATCATCGCCGTTGATCAAAGGAATGCTTTGGCCCGTCGATCTGGTGCCATCGCCGAATTGGGGATTGGGAGAACGGAGGTGCGCCAACCTCAAAAGTCGCGAAACACAAAATAATGAATTGATCTAAACTGTTAGATTATGGAAGACCATGAGCCGTCAATCTGACGATCTCAAGGATCAGTATTTCAGAAGTCGGGAGTCGGCAGTGTAAAACACATTGATTTTGGGAATCGCGAGTCATGAAACCCTGATAGAGGAAGGAGAATATGGACCGTCGGATAGTGGAAGACTCAGGATTGTTGATCCGTGAGCCATCACGAGTTCGCTCCTCGGGGAAATAGAAGTAATCATATCACAAACCTTTGATATGCAAAGACCCGAAGCGGTTGGAGGCTAGGCCCCAAGTCGCATTCGAGGGTCACATAAGTGAAGAAATAAGGGAGGAGCCAGATACCCTTATCCCATTTTGGGTTTTAGGGATCGGAGGAGTTAGGATACCTCACAATGGGAGTCCCGACATTGCAAAACCTGATGCGCCTTTTGGAGCTAAGGTTGTGGTCACATGAATTAAACTCACGCTTGGTGCTTGTTCCCGCAGGCTGAGTTACACAGAGGACCTATGGATATTTCGTGAGGATTCCAATGAGGAATCAAAGAGATGTTCTGGCTCGAAGATTGAGAAGATCCAGAGACCGGGAGGTCAGTAGACCCTGTTGAGGTGGGTTCTGCATCAATTTGGAACAATTCAAGTAGATAATGGTCATTTCAATGATGTATTATGTGTTTCAAGTCTTTCTTGTAACCTTCTATCAATATATCAAATCACTCATTCAGGTGAAGGGAAAAACCGTAGAGTTTTCACCTCACCAAGTTGTAATCAAGGATCTAAAAGATCATAAGCATGTTCTTGCAACTAGAATTGTTGATGATATTCCTAGGTTGTATAAGTTTGACAACTTCGGGTCATCATCTTATTCATTAGTTTTTGTTGCTCATAGCGATGACTTGAGAAAACTTTGGCATGAGCGGTTTGGTCATATAAACCATGGCTCATTGCAACAACTATGTAATCAACAAATGGTGATTGGTCTTCCTCCTATTTCATGCAGAGATGGTGTTTGTGTTGGTTGTGTTCTCGGCAAACATCATCAGGACAGTTTTGACAAACATGCCTCTTGGCACTCCTCGAGCCCTTTGCAGCTTGTTCACAGTGATTTGTGTGGTCCACTTTCTTCTCCTTCTTTTTCTG
>JASDQU010407501.1:0-10620 GCA_032191745.1 Picea mariana
TAAAATGACTTCAATGTTAACATAGACCATACACTCTACTTTTCTATCCATTTTTTCAAATAAAAATAGTTTATCAACTCTCCCAACTTTCTTTCAAAATTCTTGTAATAAACCTAAACCCAAAACATGATAACAATATATTTTCAACTTCACAATTAAATTCGTTTGCATTTATTTTGTATAAAGGATGAGCTTATATTCCTCCTATTTCACATTTCTCCACAATACTTTTGATGCATCTTAAAAAATCCATGCACTTGGAAGTCACGAGACTAAGTGTGTGTCTGTGTAACCCTTTTTACTATGAAAAAATATATGTTATTGTAGTAGAACACATATTTAACTTTGATTCAAGACATCTATGGTCTAGGGGTTTAAATAAATCCATCAC
Source organism: Picea mariana (assembly GCA_032191745.1). Taxonomy (NCBI): domain Eukaryota; kingdom Viridiplantae; phylum Streptophyta; class Pinopsida; order Pinales; family Pinaceae; genus Picea; species Picea mariana. The sequence continues at coordinate 392 of JASDQU010407501.1, forward strand.
ACTGTAGTGAAAATATCATCATTTATATTTTGGTTCACTGATATTTACTAGTGTACAGCTTAAAGATGTGTATTTATTTTAACGTTGAAAGATGCATAAGAATCTAAGGCTATGAATTTTGTAAAGTTTGACATTGTGGGTTCTCATTCAAGGAATTTTTATTTGTTTTGTTGACGTTGTTATCGCGCAATTTGTACTTGCCCAAAAGCCAAAGGCAAGTGAACAATAAATTGGCGTAACATGAGGTTGTCCTATCACTGTCACCTAAATAAGACACCTCTTTCTCTTTAGGGGTAAAAGCTTAGGGGAGAGATCCCTCATGACCTGGGGGTTTGAGAAGGCAAAGGTAATAGTATCAAGAAAGTTCTTCCCCTCTCACAAGTCACTCTGATCAGAAAGTCCCAAAGGTTTTAATAAGATGAAGCAAAGATTTGCTTAAGTGTACCTACCCAGAACAAGACAACAAGAAAACCATTGTTTGCAAGTACCAATTGATATTAGTGCTTCATAAAGCCATGGACTTTGACTAAAAGCACGAGCTAATATAAAAGATGAAACAACAGAAATATTTATAACAACAATGTATATATAATGATAGCTTCACAATTATGCCTTAAACAAGCTTCAATAATGACCAAAAATGATAACCCGAAATTGACAATATGCTAGTATTTGTCGGAAGCAAAGAAGGCAATGTGAAATCAACTCTAATACTTGCTTTTAGAAGCTTTTACTATTGTCATAAATGGTTGTAGCTTTCTTTTCAAACAACAAGAAGAAAGTTAGTAAGTTGGTCTAATCTAAGGTTAGAAGTGTTTAGTAGAGATCTTGAAGTAGATAGTTTGAAGGTTGTTTTCATCAATCAATCAATTGTAATGTGTGAACTAGTGCCTTTAGGGTAAACATAGTCACTTTTGCAGTGGCAATCTTAGGGGAAACAAATGATAATGAGTGAGCTAAAGACAAGAGGGAGGATGGTTGAAGTGTTAGTAACCTAAGGCCTCAATCATCCAAAACCCTAGAAGGAAAACAATTACTAGGAAGTAGGTAACCCTATGCCCTAACGGTTTTCCTTCTTCTTTAGGTCTAGCTTGAAATAAAATAAAAGCTTAATGAAGCAATAGTACTAGAATGCTACAAAGGTAGGGCTTTAACATATGCTTCAATGGAGGTGTCTTATAGCAAAATCATGTAGGTGGATAGCTATTAAGAGATGGACAATAACATGTGCTTTTCTCCTAGGGTTTCACACTGGCACTTTCATAATCTCATAAATGAAAAGTAAAAGATACCATAACCATTCAAAGAAAGAAGGATTGCATATTTCTACTTACATTCACCAAGAATAATATAGTCGCAAGCCCTAGTTGAAGACTTTCCACCATGAAAATGCAAAAAAAACATCAAGAAAATCTCCCTCCAAGTGTTGCACACCACTTAGTTCAACCAATAAGCCTTAAAAGAGGCTGAATTTCAGACCTCACACTTGTGTGAGTGAAATATGATGAATAAAAGTGAGAGTTGGATCTCTTATTTATACAATACAAATGACCTTTAATTACATTTTAGGTCAAAAAAGGTCGACATGGCTATTTTACATGAAAAATCTAATTTTACATAAAATTGACAAATAAAACCCTAAATTCATATTTTTAGGGTGACTTCATGCCCCTCCTAGGGTGACGTTAGCCTCCCTCTTGGAACGCTAGGCCTCCAAAATGAAACGTTGGGGCTAAAACCCCTTAGGAACTGCCACATGTGCCAACCAAAGCCATCCTCATGATGGATACCTCAACTGGGTGACGTCAAGGGCCTTCAAGGGCCAACGCCATGGTGGGAGGGAAAGACCCCCTTGGGTCTAGGCCTGCCAAAGTGCCTATGGTGGAACGCCCACCCTTTTCTCTGGTGAAAGCCTCCAGTATCTCTCTGCCTCTGGCTAGGGTCTCATCATCCATTAGGTGGGATTTTAGCCCTATGGAAGTCCGAGCTAATCATCTCCCCATATGTACATGTCCGTCGGGCATGGTCCTGCAACAACAACAAGTACGACCTCCATGGGCTCATAAGTCACATGGATCATATCAATGCCAATCACATCTAATAATCAAGTTACCAAAACATGTGCATAAAACCCCCCTTTCCCAGATAGGTGATCAAAGACATTATGTTATTCTACAAGCCAGGTTTGGAGAGGGTTTCAAGATGTTCTATTGGGCTAATTCTCCTTAGGTTTGGGGTTTTTCTAGGTGAAGACCAATCTATGTCATGTAGATGCATGATATGGTGTGGGGGTGTTTGGGCAAGGGGTGCAATGATAATAGGGAAATGTAGGTCTTACATGTGGGTGCCTCTGTAGAGGGTGAGCTGCACCTTGTCATGGATGTAATTATTTCCTATCCCATTCAATGCCTTTTTTCTCTTTATCTTATTTCTTTTTCTTTCAAGAAAATAGTTGGAGGACACTTCCGTGGGATGGTGACCAGTGGTGACAACGTTACCCACAAGCATTTCACGAAGATGAGAAGGTTGGCTCGTGATGAGACCCCCTTTCTCTTGGCTATGCCACCAAAATTCACTACCCAGGCGTGGTGACCAGATCAACAGTAGTGTCATACCGCTACATGCCCATGGACCTAATAGGATGGCTCATGATGAGACCCCCTATCCATCAACTAGGTCTTGAGTTTTATTATATTTTATGGGTCCCCCATTTTTCTTGCTGAGAAGCCTTTTATTTCTTTCTCAGAGGATCCCTAGGCGAAGCATCTCAAGGTTTAATCTTGGATTTTAACTTTTTCCAGCTACTTTTACCCTCTGGGCCTTTAACCCCTTCTTCCCACAAGGCAAGGTACGACCCTTAATAGCTTGGCAAACCCAATGCCCAAACCAGTGTAGGGGATAAATGAGAGAAAAAAAGACGAAACATGATAAATATGGAAGGAATGGATGATGACATTTCATAGACCCACCCAGTGGCAACTCATCCCTAAGGGAACCAACTTGCTAGGGCACTTTGTCATCCCCCCAAGGTATGGACAAGTTAAAAGGCATAATGTCCAAGCAAATGTCATGAAGCAAAAGAGAATTAAATGCACATATTCAAATGCTTTGAGAATCAGAGTGACACATACCATGATACCCAGACTCATTACCTCATGGAGCAAGACCCACTGCTACTTCAGAACCAGGCCGATGGGATGGATGTTGCTACTGCTGACAGAATGGAGGCACTGGAGAAAAAGGATGGGCCCTCCAGGGCCAAGCTCAAGTCAATATGGCTCTCGGTACTCCATGTCTAGGACCTGTGGGCCTCGAGACATAATATCCTTAGTTATCCCTAGGATAGGGGATAACAGACGTGATATAAATGCTTGAATCTAAATGACGATTGAACTAAATGTTTCCATCTTACTTGCAAACTTTAATCGCATCATTTAGGATCTATACAACTTAGGTGCCCGCAAATTTGGTATCTATGGCATGGTATGACACCTCTGAGATTTCTGCCTGAGCAGAAAATGCTTCATGGGAAGTCTGAACTAGATGGTTGTATTGTTGAATTGACCCAAGCAGCGTTGGGCTACAACAAGAAACTGAAAGCAACCATTGCTAGCCTCAAAACTCGATTTCATATATTAAAGTGGTGTATATTGAAGTCTATGAATCCTTCTTGGATATAGTGAGAAATCCTGTCAAATATGGTACGAGTTGTAAATTATAGCCTCCCTTTAATTATTTAACACAAAAATCAAACTTAGATCAACATTTTGGGAGCAAAGCTTGGCATAAAAACATGGTATTATTAGCATTAATGTGCCACAACGTCTTTCAAATTACTCAAAGCAAGGCAGTTTGTGTTTAAACTTAATAATTATTAGTCCATCATACTTATACTTTGTGTCAAAATATATATACAAAGTTGTTTTCAAATTACTCAAAGCAAGGTGGTTTGTGTTTAAAATTAATAATGATTAGTCCATCATACTTATACTTTGTGTCAAAATATACATACAAAGGTGCTTAAAACTAATTCATGAGTGTATAATAAGTACAATAATTACTATTTCCCATTTTAGGATTTTTGTGCAAAATAATATAATTTCTATTTTTTTTTTGAATTTCTCAAGCTCCATATCATACTATACCTTTTTTAAATTACAATTCTAAAGTACATACAACTACGATGTTGAAACATCTCTAAGAGGCAGGTATAAGCTGCTAATTTCACTTGTTTTATAAACAAAATGGTAAAAAATAATGTGAAACAAACCCGTGGATTTTTTTATTATTAATTAGCAAGTTGTTAATCATTTTATCCTTAGGAAAGTATTGTATTTTTCGAATTATCCTTTATAAACATTAAAAGAGAGTATATATATAATGGATTAAAAGATTGAAAATATTTAACCCTATTTTTTAGCATTTTTATGAGTAAAGATGAGATTGTTGGTGTTAAGCTAACACAAATTACATAATCATCGTTTAAGGGTTACAATAAGGTAATAACAATGATTGTCACAAAGCTTGAGAAGGCATAAATTATGACTACGTTTAAGAGGGAGCGCGTCCCAACAAAGGCACCTTAACCAAAGGTCATAGCCAAAAAACCCCAATCATTGGAGGAGCTAGCTTGTCAAGATTTGAACTAAGGTTATCTTCATAGCAACCACTCCAAGTTGTTGCTAGACCACAACCCAACGAACTTATAAAAGGAGAAACATGGAGAAGGCCTTTGATATTATTATGTGTGTACAAGTCATGAGATAATTTAATATAATCTCTCTTGGTGCAACCACACATTCAATCACTACCTCAAGGTGACCCTATGACACCAAGAAAATCCCTCACGAGAATTGAACCTTGCCAATGGTGAAAAACTCTTAAACTCCTCACTCCTCACCATTGGATCGAAACCCTTTGGACATGTGATGATATCTATATGTGCACGTACTTGTGAAATATGTGTGTGTTTGTTGTTGGCACCCTAAGGTTTTGGCAAGATTGCGCGCGTGCCACAAGTCAACATTGCACACACACCACAATTCGGCATTGCATGCACTCCCAATGGTTTGCACCACGCGACACCAAGATGCAACACATGTGCCAACCAATGATCTACTATGCGTGCCAACCAGTTTTGTATTGCATGAAAAGACTTGAAGAGATTGCATGCATGTTGAATCCCCGAAGATCTTCATTAATGATTGTAATCGTTTTTGTAACAACCCGACTGGTCATGGTCAGGGTTGTGGTTGAGCTGACAAGGTTGTTTTGATTGCCATGCTCCATTGGAGATAAGGGGAATGCATGCAGATGTGTAAGGGTTGGGATTTTGGCTAACTAAGAGTTCATTGTTATGTTAGTTGTAGATGAGTTAGAGCTCCAAATACGATTTATAGTAATTCTTATTATGTTTTGTTTTCACTAGTTGTTCAAAGATATTATGTGAATATGAGAGAGAAAGTAGATCGAGATCTAAGCGTACTTTTGGTCTTTGTTTCACTCTAAATGCATTATGAGCATGCTTCGACCCTCTGTGTAGTGAAATGTATTTGAATGATTAATGAATAAAGCATGAAGTACCCTTCTCTTTGTATATCATGTATCCTAGTTTGAATGTATGTTTGTTATGTAGTATTTTGCGCAACATTTGTCAAATCTAGACGGGGGTTATACCTGTGTAGACTTTAGCAGTCAAATCATTGTGCGGAGGGGGTCCCTTGTCCCACAAACAAGGGGGTCTCATACACCAATATGGTGTCTAGATTAGTTGTGACCTTAAAAATAGATTATTATTGTTATTATTATTGTGAATAATATGAATGAATATGAAATGAATTCATGGATCTGAGTGGAATGTTTCTTGTCCACATTGTTCCTTCATGACTTGCACAAAACATACGGTCTCTGTGATTCTCATGATGTCTCGGGTGAGACCTTCTTTATTGCTTGAAGATTGAATATACCGGTTCATATGGGGTATTTTTTGATCAATCCTTTTGAACCTTGGATCTGAAAACCCCATAGCCAACAATTGGTTCCATCGTTGGGACTTAGAAATAGATTAGTCATAAAAGACATAAAAATTAGGCGGGTCAAATAAGTAATGACAATAAGGTGGGATGAGATACGTCGTACTTGAAACAAATTTGGAAGACTCATATGAGATTGGGGAATAAATGCCCAAGTATAAACCAAAGGAAGAAACAACTGAACATGATAGGTGTCTACCAGGGCGCAAGTCGATACGACGACAAAGAGGTAGGTAGTTAGCGCTAGGACATGTGACAATAGCATGGGGTACTAGAATCAATTATGGCAATAATTCCCCATCATGCACTAATAATTATGGTAGTAAAGCCTACTGTCGAATGACATTAACGATGAGCACAAGCCTAGATAGATAGAGAAGTAGTTGGGCATCGTGAGGGGAAATCACCCAACTAATATTTAATGCTCGAATGCATCACTTCCATTTGTTATTTTCGTAGAGAGAGCAGAGTGTACTGCATAAATCAGAGTGTAGAGCAAATATTTGAGTATAGGGTGACCATAATTCCAAGAGCATTACAATTTTAAGTGAATCAATGTCAGGCATACAATGCACACAACCCTACGAGGGGACCAAAGAAAATCTCTCGAGCAAAGGGTGGCAGTACAACAAACAAGAGGCACCAGGCAGTCAACTAGGATAATGGCTTCCATAACCAATCCCAAAGCACGGAGGAAAGTCCAAGCAGTGAAGGACCAATATGTGCTCGAGCCCGGAATACAAGATGAGGTACATTTCTTGGAACTGTGTTTTGCCGCATATGCATAGGTTATTCCAGGGGTCGAGAAAAAACCATTAGTGGTCACGAAGAAATGGGCGAAGCCCCTCAAGAAATCAAGGATAATGTCATTAGTGGATTGCCCACATTTTGAGCACATCCCATACATCAATGTGTGCAGTCGATTCGTACTTAGTCGATAGCATGGAGGGTTCCTCTAGCTATATAAGGCATACCAGGTTGACGTCGACACAATTCACCTAGTCTCAGACCTTCCTACCAAAGGAGATGAGTCAGCTAACATGATAGTGACTAAGAATGTCATGCAAGAGTAGGTGTACACAAAGTATGGTACACGCAGAGGATCTAAAGGAGCGGTGATTTCAAAGATAAACGACAACAAAGTTTAGTTCACCACGTAGTTACTTGCCTAGAGACTACTGTGCAAGTGTCCCAAGGATGAGTGCCCACTGGAGGTAATCTTCGTTTCATAGCGATGCGTCCAAGGAGTCGGGATGGCTTGGGCACATTGCTTACTAAATGAGTTCATTTAGGAATTCTTGGATCTGCAGGAATTGGGCAAGGAGTTTCACTACAATTGGGTGTTATTCCTGTTATCCATTATAATGTGGAAGCCACCACTGGGACACACATAGGATGAAAAGGTGTTGTCGTCCTTTCCCATGTCAAAATTCTTAGAGTTGCAATACAACAAGAATAAGATAGTCCAGTGCGAGAATAACACAACTTTTGAACTATGGTATACGGAGATGATTAAGGAAGTGATGAAATCCTTCAACATATCGCGCAATGTCATTAACAGGTATGAGGACTATCTCCAATTTGAATGTGACTTTCATCACGTGTACATCACCCCTCCATGTAGATTCATTAGTCGGTACCGAGATCCTCCCTTTTTGCATAATCGGGGAGGAAATTCAATAGGCCATCGCAGAGTAGCCAAATAAAATTCGACCCACACTAGATGACAACATAGAGCAATTGGAAACAAGGACTAAAAGGAGGTAGGGGTGGAAAAGGCAGAGGAAATCCAACATAAAGGTAAGAAACCAACAAATGAATAGACACACGCAAAGGCAACCCAACAGAGAGGGAAAGTACCAACAGATTAGAAACAACACACAAAGGCATCCAAAGAGGTGGGCAAAGGACAAGGACCCAAGAGGTAGTAGATGCAAATGACCACCGAGAAAACTTCACCCACAAAATGAAGGCGTTCATCAATTGTGCCAAGCCCAAGTACCGAGTCTAGCGAACAAGAGCGCACATTGATTCCCTTGTAGTAGATTGACACTACACCCATTGAAAAGGAAGTCCCCTCTCATACACCTTTGAAGTCCACCATGCATAGGGTAATGACCAGCTAGAGCGGAGAACAAGAAATTGGCACTAACACCTCAAACATGAGCGAGGGAAAACCGCCACGTTGGTTCTAAGCATCGTTAAGGTGCTCCAATCCAATTTGGATGGGCAATAGATGTTGAATGAAGAGTCATCACATAAGTTAGATGAGCTCTATCATACACCATAGCTTTCTCCAACAACTGGCTCCACTTCCCAAGAATAAAGGGTCATAAGAAGAATGATTGGCGCCACACCACTGCGCAGTCATATCCAGAGGAGAGTGCTATGGTTAAGCTCATTAGCCATCACAACCATTGAGCCATCCACTAGCACAGAGCCTCAATTGTTACCTTACGCTTAGCTAAAGTTGGTGTGGGTTCCTTCATAGCACCTGCAAACCTATATGGTAGAGATCATGAATAAACTGGGGGACAAGTGTTGCGCACTCAGCCAGTCCTATATAGAGCCGCAAATGAAGCACGAGTAGGTGATTTCTGCGCATCGAGAAACTCAATATAAACATGACCCTATTAAGAACCAAATATCAAAATAGCATAAAAACCTCATAATAAGTACTCAATGCCTAGACAAAGAGAGAATTTCAGATAATAAGCCTCTTCGATGGGGCAACCTCCTTATACACCACATAAATTTACAAATACAAGATGATTCCAAATGAAAAGGTCTCCTTGGTATATATAGGAGACTAAGAGGTACAATTACAACTAATGGACCCAAGCCGACATAAAAAAAAATAACAATACTAATGTAATAATCCCCAATTAAGAGGTAATGTGCCAATATTTCAAGCTTAACATGCCCCTCCCCTTTAGACAAGTGTTGTCTGCAACGCTTGAGTAATTTTGGATGCTTATGTATAAAAGACTCATCTTCCCAAGTGGAATCTTCAGCAGGTAGTTTAATCCACTTAATGAGATACTCTGAAATGGATCTATTCCTGAGCTGGCGAACTCTTGTGTCAGTGATAGCTTTAGGCTCCAATATGATTTTTCCTTCCTTGTCAAGTTTTGGCAATATAGTTTGAACTTGGATCTTGTCACCTATAACCTTATTTAAGCATGAAAGATGGAATACTGGGTGTACTCGCGAAGATGCAGAGAACTATAATTTGTATGCCATAGTACCAATATTTTGCAACACCTTATAAGGACCATAGTACTTTGGTGATAATTTATTATCCTTCTTATCTTGCTTGAGGGACATCTGTTTGTATGGTTGTAGTCTTAAAAACACCCAATCCCCTACTTCAAAACTTCTTTCACTATGATGCTAATTTGCTTGTTGTTTCATGTGATTTTGTGCCATGTTCAGGTTGTCCTTTAAGAGTTGGAGAACTTGTTGTTGATGCTCGATGTGATTTTCCACTGCTTGAACCTTAGATTTTTCTTTTAGAAAATAAGTGATGGAGGGTGGGTGATATCCATAGAGTGCCATAAATGGTGTCATTTTTGTTACAGTATGAAAGGAAGTGTTATACCACCATTCTGCCAAAGGTAACCACTTGAAGCATTGTGTTTGTTTATCAGAGACAAAGCAACGAAGGTATCCTTCCAGAGATTTGTTCACTATCTCAGTTTGTCCATCAGATTGAGGATGATAAGATGAGCTATGAGCCAATTGAGTACCCAAACAAGAAAATAATTCTGTCCAAAAATGTCCAATGAAGATGGGATCTCTGACACTTATAATAATTTTTGGGCTTCCATGTAGCTTTTGAATTGTCTCCATGAATGCGGTGGCAATTGTAATGGATTTGAAAGGATGAGAGAGTGCACAAAAAGTGTGCGTACTTGGCCAGTCTATCAACAATCACCATGATGGCATTCTTTCCTTCAAACTTCAGTAACCCTGTGATGAAATCCATGGAAACCTCCTCCCAATGCTGACTTGGGATGGCTAATGGTTGTAAGAGACTCGGGGTCTTAATTGTTTCCACCTTATTTTTTTGGCAAACCAAACATTCTACCACAAACCTTTGAACATCAGTTTTAAGGCCATCCCAAAAATTTCCTTCTTAACCCTGTGGTAGGTTTTCAAAAATCCTAAGTTCCCTCCTACCAGAGAAGTGTGCAA
>JASDQU010407507.1:0-10434 GCA_032191745.1 Picea mariana
CATCATGCTTACATATAAATTGGAACTTTGATAATCAAAAACGGGTTTAAACCCTCAGTTATCTGATACAGAGAATCGGTGCTTGAGCAAAGGTCCTCTTAACATCAAAAACAAAAAAACTATGAACAAAATTCAAGACCTCCAGATCTTAACAAGTGGAAGGGGCATATTTTGGAACCCGAGTACCTTTGCCAGGTTGAGTAGAGGCTGGAACCTGCGCTGTGAAGGGGGCACACTTGCATTCGACCATCATGATAATACATTAGAAAATTTACAGAGTAAAATCCTGATTTATAAACTCAAAAAGGAACAATGATAACCATAGCTGACGGATTACTTAACTCAGGGATGAAACATTGCATCCTCATGTTTCCATGCTTTGCTTCGTAGTCAACCCAGATGGAGGGGAGAAGAGTCTAGAAGCTCCTGGTGGGTACCCTTGCAATAGTAATATCCCCACCATTAATACATAGAAAACCGAATGTCAAGTATTTTCCTTGACAAAATAAAATAGCAGTGTGAATTCAAACAAGAAATCATTTGATAAAACCCTTGATGAACAAAGCAAAGAATGCAAGGAACGACATCATACTTTTCACCAATAAAAGTAATCATGAAGAATAACCTAACTTCATCGAGGGATATTACTCTGAGTCACCCCAGTTTACAGTTGTTGCGTATAGGATATACAAAGGATTAAACCGGAAATAGGCCCATGGGACACACATAGTAAAATTGAAGTATAGTTCCCAAAAGTAGAGGGTCTGCGACCCATGGTTACAGTAAGAAACCTTTTACTGTCACTACGAAATTAAAAAAAAAAAAAATCACGTAGACTCTAAGTGAGTAAGGAAAGTTTGTAACCCACAGTAAAGTATACAGGAAACAATTTTCTTCCCGGCTTAAACCAAAAATATTAAACTCTGTTCGAATCCGAAATATGACAATCCCTTAGAGAAAACTTACCAGGCATTGTCGTCAATTGCACCAAGGGTTGCTCACAGAAGAGGTAGATGTTTCCCTGTGGAAGTTGCATGATATAGAGCCCTTCCCTTCGAAGGTGAAAGGGAGAAATGAGACCACCAAAAACCTAAGAGGCACGATTATACTCTTTACATCATGAGAAGTACAAGACCTTACTCTAGGGCAAGCTGGCGTATCCAGATTGGGAAGAGTAGGAGGAAGAGACATCGGGGCTGCGGATTGTAGGACCCTTAATTAATTCCCTAGCAGAGTATTAAAATCCTCTTGACACGTACATCTTCCACCCTAAATGCAAGAGATACGAAGTAAACCAAATAGCAAAACTATGACTGTCCAATGAACTAGTCGGCTGCAAAACCATGAAATTATCGTTTCGTTACTCTGGCCAGTGTAGGAGGGTTAGCTAGATTCAATTGTGTGGAGAATGATGCAGACAAGATCATGTTCGGTTCGTTATGGGAGGGACAAGTTGTAACATAACAAAAGTAGAACCATCAAAGGAAACACTTGAAAACCTTTCCGAAAACAATTATTAACCTCCTTAAAAACCTTTCTTGTCACGACTTAAAGACTGATGTTCACACAGTTAGGTAGTGCATGAGATTTTAAAACCAAGACATAGTTTCATGCGCATAGTCTGATCCTATTAAACACAAAGGGATTGAAACCCCCATCCTTGAGTATAGGTAGGGCATGCATTATAATAAATCCTTATAATAATGTAAGATTTAGAATATACTTGCTTTCGAATTTTGTGTAAGATATTAAGCCAAGGGTATTGAGCTTAAGCCAAGGGTGTTAAGCTAGCATGTTATAAGGTCATGCAAGTAAAAAACAAAGTGTAAGTACTTGACTCACGAGTGGATCAAACGAAATTGAGTAGCAAATATTGTACCACATAAATTTTTTTTTTTATATGAAAAATTTGAGGTCCATTACATATGGTATCAGAGCGAAAGTTACAACACTAGGCCTGAACATGACTACTATAGTGCTTAGTATATAATTTTTTTTTTCCAAAACTAATAAATTGTGTGGTTACAAACCAAAAACTTTCTTTGTTTTGGTGAATAAGTATGGCAGCTCAACACAATGCAGAAAAAAAGATGGAAGAAATTCCACAGCAGGGACCTCTTAGAGATACAAGGCAGAATAGTGACGAAATCTCACCCACAAAATTGTTGGAAACAATGAGGAACCTGATTGTCAAGCTATAGATCTTTAAAGCCGACAATGAAAAACTGAAGAAGTCACAGCAAGAACAACAGGAGATAAATGAAGTCCTGTTGTGCAGTATAGTGACCAAGAAAATCCCAAAAGACAATAATAACGATGAAGAAGTTAGCAAAAGAGCCTCCAAGAACTCAGGGTCAGAAACCGAAAAAGGAGACAGTTCATCTGAAGGAACACTGCCAACTGAAGATGGAACAAAAACTGACAGAAAAAGAAAACAAGTAGACCACCTTGAAGGAGAATTTAAAAAGATTAAACCTGTTAACTTTGACGGGGAATCTAGGACAGGAGAAGAAGCAGAGGCGTGGTTGTTGGACATCAAAAAGTATTTCCAAATCTACAACTATTCAAGCAACATGAAGGTTAGGATGGCCATATACAATCTGAAAGGGAAGGCCAGTATTTGGTGGCAAGATCTAAAATTGGCCAAGAGCCTAAAGGAGAAACAGTTGGAATGGTCTGACTTTAAGAAGTATTTCAAGAAACAATACCTTTCCGAAAATTACTACAAAAGGAAGACAAAAGAATTTTACGAGTTATGACTCGGACAATTGACAATGGAGGACCTTATAAATAAATTTCTGGATCTACTAAGGTTCGTACCGTACATCCGGAAGGATAAAGTAAAGATTCAACAATTTCTAAGCTATCTACCACAGTCCTACAGGGACAGAATTGAGTTTGACAACCCCAAATCCTTAAGCAAAGTATTCAGAAAAGAACGAATGTGCTTTGATCAATATAAATGGTGAGCAGATTTTCCCAAAGCCTGGAAGGATAAGAAACAAGATTGAATGAACCAATGGAATAAGGGGTATTAGCTAGCTCCTTATCGAAATACAACAAAGAGTTTTTCGAGAAACGATTTTCACTCCAACCCTCTGAATATGCAAGTAAGTGGAAAACCAGTAAGCCTGGGAACGAGGAGGTTTGGGGACAACCCCTATGAGCCATTAAAGTGTTGGGAATGTGGAGAGCCTCATCTCACAAGGAACTACCAATGTTTGAGCTCAACAAACAAAATTTTTGTTCATAACCTGCAAGAAGCCTCGACATTAGGAGACATGGGCAGGAGCCTACATCGGATAAATGCAACTATCGATGGACGACAAGCTGACCACTAGTCCTCAGTGGTAGGAGTCGAAGGTAAAATCCATGACACTCAAATTTCTGTTTTAATTGACCCTAGAGCAACATTAAGTTATATTACTCCGAAGATAGTAGAGTCAAAAAAACTTAAGAGACTGAAGCATGCAAAATCATGGCTTGTACAACTAGAGACAAGTACAAAAAGGAAAGTAATCGACTATATCTTGAATTTTGAATTCATCCTAGATGGTCAAACTATAAGAACCGATCTGAACATCCTACCACTAAGATCTTACGATATGATCATTGGGATGGACTGGTTGGAATTACACAAAGCAATAATAAATTGTTATACAAAGATACTTAGCTATAAAGATGATTCTGGCACCACCAGGACAACCCAAGGTATACCAAAACCGGTATCAGTCAGACAAATTTCAGCAATGCAACTAAAGAAATGTGTAAGAAAAGGATGTCAAGTTTATGCCATCCAAGTGAAAAGAAGGATAAGCCAAAGTTAGAAGAATTTTCTGTCCTACATGATTTCAGAGACATGTTTGTGGATGAGATACCAGAATTACCCCCTAGAAGGGAAATAGACTTCTCCATAGATCTGTTACCCGGTTCTTCCCCTATCTCAAAGGTGCCTTACTGGATGAGTCTACCATAACTGACAGAATTAAAAATACAACGATAGGAATTATTGGACAAAGAGTATATCAGACCAAGTGTCTCACCTTGGGGAGCACCACTCCTCTTTGTGGAAAAGAAGGAAGGTACTCTAAGATTATGTATCGATTATAGACAATTGAACAAAATTACTATTAAGAATAAATATCCCTTACCAAGGATAAATGATCTGTTTGATCAAGTAGGGGGTGCCAAGATCTTTTCAAAATTGGATTTGCGATCCTTTTATCATCAAGTTCGGATAGAAGATGAGGACATAAACAACACAACATTTTAGACAAGATATGGGAACTACGATTTTGTAGTCATCTCGTTCGGACACACTAATGCCCCAACCACGTTTATGTGTCTAATGAACAGTATCTTCAGTGAGTACTTGGACAAGTTCGTGGTAGTATTCATTGACGATATCCTAGTCTATTCAAAGACGGAGGAGGAACATGAGGAACACTTAAGAGTAGTTCTACAAAGGTTAAGGAAGCACAAATTGTATGCCAATTTTGACAAGTATGCTTTCTATCAGAAAAAAATACAATATCTTGGACATGTAATTTCAGCAGAGGGCATTTTCGTAGACCCGGAAAAGATGAAAACCATTATGGAATGGTTGGTACCTAAAGATGTAGTGGATATACGGTCATTCATGGGAATCACCAGATACTATCGCACATTTATAGAAGGGTTTTCCAAGATAGCCTACCCTATCACATCATTACAAAAGAAAGGAACCAGGTTTAATTGGTCAGAGAAATGTTAAGACAGCTTCAACAAACTAAAGGAATTATTGACAATGACACCCATATTGAAAGTAGCAGACCCAGATAAAAGCTTCATCGTATGTGTCGATGCAAGTAAAGAAGGGCTAGGTGGTGTCCTAACCCAGGAAGGACACGCTATTTGTTATGAGTCCCAGAAATTAAAAGAACACGAGCACAATTACGTCACACATGACTTTGAATTGGAAGCAGCAATACATGCCTTAAACATGTGGTGACACTACATAATGGGCAGAAGATTCCTAGTATTAATGGACAACAGCGGGGTGAAATATCTATTTAACCAACCATATCTTAATGCAAGGAAAGCAAGGTGGTTATCCTTCTTAAGAGAATTTGACTTCGAGGTTAGACATATCAAGGGAAAGGAAAATAAAGTAGTTGACGCTCTAAGTAGAAGAATCCATGGATTATTTGAGATGAATATTAGCAAGGCATACAGTGATCTAGAAGAAAGAATAAAGATGATAGGGGTTGATGAAAAAAAAATACTAAAATAATGGAATAACTACCAAATAATACTACAAACTCATATAAACTAGACCTAAGTATCGATGAGAAAGGGATGCTACGATTTAAAAAGAGACTTTACGTACCAAATTCAGTAGAGTTAAAATTAACAATATTGAATGAAGTGCATAAGAAGCCATACTCTGGTCACCCAGGTTACCAGAAAATGATAACAACACTTAGGAAACTATTTTATTGGCCTAATATGAAGGGAAAAGCAATGGAATACTTAGCTAGGTGCCAAGATTGTCAGCAGGTTAAGGCCGAACACCAACATCTAGCTGGCCTCTTATAACCATTACCAGTACTAGAATGGAAATGGGAGGCTATATCACTCGACTTTATAACAGGTTTGCCTAAAACTCAGAAATAGAATGACTCGATCATGGTTGTGATTGATAAACTTAGTAAGTCTGCACACTTTATTCCTGTAAAGTCTACTTTTAAAACTATAAACATCGTTGAAATATTCATGAAAGAAATCATTAGACTGCATGGTATTCCTAAAATGGTGATTTCAGATAGAGACGTAAAATTCACATCCTCTTTTTGGAAGGAATTGTTTGCAGGGCTCAATACCAACTTGAATTTTAGTACAAGTTATCATCCACAAACAGATGGACAACCCGAAAGGACAAACCAAATCATAGAGGATATGCTCCACATGTACGTAAGAACAAAACCAAACAAGTGGGAGGATTATATGCACTTGGTAGAATTTGCATATAACAATGGATACCAAACTTCAACAAAGTTGAGCCCTTTCGAAGTATTGTACGACAGAAAGTGTATGACTCCAATTAGTTGGGATAACCCGTCTGACAGACTCATGGTTGGACCAGAAATGATCCAAGAAATGGAGAACATGTTGAGAAAGGTACAACAAAACTTGAAGGAAGCACAGGACAAACAAAAGAGCTATGCAGATCTAAAAAGAAGACACTTAGTGTTTCAAGTAGGAGACCATGTATACTTGAAGGTAAAAGCTTGGAAAAGCTCATTGAAGCTAGGAAACTATGCCAATATGGCACCCAGGTTCTGTGGGCCCTTTGAGATACTGGCTCGAATTGGACCCGTAGCGTATCAACTTGCATTGCCAGGAAATCTAAGAATTCATAATGTATTTCATGTTTCCTTATTAAAAAAATATGTTCACAACCCTACTCATATGATTGATTGAAACTTGGTACAGGTGGAACCCAAAGGAGAAATCCAGGTGGAACCCCTATGCATTTTGGACCAGAGAGAAATAGCGCTTCGGAACAGAGTCGTCGCTCAGGTAAAGGTGCAATGGAAGCACTTTAGTCCTGAGGAGGCCACTTGGGAATTGGAGGGAGATATGCAGAAATCTCATCCAATCTTGTTCCAAGAGAGGAACAAACACTGAGGACAGTGTTTTACTGAAGGGGGAAAGGATGTGACATCTCCCAAAATAAAATAATTTGGAAATTTAAATTTCTGAGAAATTATTCCATTTTTGGTAAATTCGAGTTTGAAATTTTTTTTCCATTTATGGCAATTCTGAATTTCAAATTTGTTAATTGTAATAAACTATTATGACTTTTGGGTAAGACTCTGATTTGACCTAGCTAAATATTTTACAATGACACTTGTTTGAAAACAAAATATTTTATATTAATTGCAGGAAGACAAATGGAACAACCATGTTAAAAGTAGCTGACCATGACTCCATGAGTGGGGAACATGTTGGAACTACCCCTGGGTTGATTTGTACAAGTGGAAAATTAATGATTTGGCCATTGTATGCCCCTAAAAATCAGGGATTTAGGAAGATGCGAAAATTCCAAAGAAGGAAAAAAAGACCTAGGCAAGTTACAAATAAGCATATGCGAGGAGGCAGGACGTTGCTAAGTATGATGGGAATAAGTTTGTTTTGGGTCTTTGTCTTTTTCACTTGCTGTTATGAACACTGGAAGGGTGTGAGGCAAGGAAAAAGGGGACTGAATTGAAGGACAGTGTTGTAGAGGGATTTTCCAAGTTTGCCCTTATGGACTCATGGTCAGGCTAGGGGGTGAATCGGGCAAGTAATCGTGGCTGCTTGATTCTATGGTTGGGAGGAACGTGGTTGTTCCCTTTTTTTTCTCTACAATCCTAGTTTAGATATGTACCCTAAACTCTATATGTCTGAATGATTTTTTATATTGAAATTATTGTTCATGTTATCGTTATACGGAAGAGTTCTAGTAGCTATTTTAATGATCATGTAACTGTTGTGAGTCTTTTCTGTACTTAAATATTCAGTAATCTACCCCTGTGGAATGAATTGGTTAATGTTATAATGAGATTCTTAACACTGGTATACATGCAAGAACCTAGACAAAGACTGTTCGAAATTCAGTGAATATACTATAGGATTTAAAAGAAGATTTATTTTCCATAATCAAATTTTAATTAGAAGCAAATAGGTATCAATGAGTGAACAGAGTCATTATATGCATATATATATGTCTCAGACTCTAACAGAGTCGAATGAATGAACAGAGCTATTATATGCATATATATATATATATCAAACTTTAACAGAGTCAAATGAACGAATAGGGCTAATTATTTGCATATATATATTTCAAACTTTAAATAAAGTCATATATATATATATATATATATATATATATATATATATATATATATCAATGCACGAATAGAATGATTATGTGCATATGAATGTTTTAAACTTTAATAGAGTCGAATGAACGAACAGAACGATTATATGTGTATGAATGTTTCAAAACTATAAACAAAATTCATTATACAGATGAGAACGATGAAGCATATGAGTATGAACGTAAGATCACCCTATTTCTTGGATGAGATAATCAGGATAGGATAATACTACAAGAGAACATATAGACAACTAGTCACTACATATCTTATTCATGCTGTGCGCGGAAAGCATTTTTTATTAAATCGCTTCGCATTCTTGGAAATCACAGAGCGATGCAAATCCTTTCTAAAGATATAGCCAATTGAAAACAAACACATACGTACATGTAGAGTTGGAAGTTGTGTGACCTTTAGTAACGATACATTTGGGGTAAACAATCCTTTTAAACAAAAGAAAATAATAATTTCATTCCCAAGTCCCTCACATCATGCTTACATATAAATTGGAACTTTGATAATCAAAAACGGGTTTAAACCCTCAGTTATCCAATACAGAGAATCGGTGGTTGAACATAGGTCCTATTAACATAAAAAATGAAAAAACTACAAACAGAATTCAAGACGTCTAGATCTTAACAAGTTGAAGGGGTGTATTTTGGAACCCAAGTACCTTTGCTAGGTTGAGTAGAGGATGGAGCCCACACTGTGAAGGGGGCACACCTACATTCGGCCATCACGATAATACATTAGAAAATTTACAGAGTAAAATCTTGATTTATAAACTCAAAAAGGAACAATGATAACCGTAGCTGACGGATTACTTAACTCAGGGCCGAAATGTCGCATCCTCATGTTGCCATGCTTTGCTTCGTAGTCAACCCAGATGGAGGGGAGAAGAGTCTGGAAGCTCCTAGTGGGTACCCTCGCAACAGTAAGAGCCCCACCATTAATACATAGAAAACCGAATGTCAAGTATTTTCCTTGAAAAAATGAAATAGCAGTGCGAATTCAAACAAGAAATCATTTGATAAAACCCTTGACAAACAAAGCAAAGAATGCAAGGAACGACATCATACTTTTCACCAATAAACGTAATTATGAAGAATAACCTAACTTCATCGAGGGATCCTACTCTGAGTCACCCCAGCTTACAGTTGTTGAGTAAAGGTTAGACAAAGGATTAAACTGGAAATAGACCCACGGGACACACACAGTAAACTCGAAGTATAGTTCCCAGAAGTAGAGGGTCTGCGACCGATTTTTATAGTAAGAAAATCTTTTACTGTCACTACGAAATTAAAAAAAAAATTGTATAGACTCTAAGGGAGTAAGGAAAGTCTGTAACCCACATTAAAGTATACAAGAAACAATTTTCTTCTCAGCTTCAACCAAAAACATTAAACTCTGTTCGAATCTGAAATATGACAGTCCCTTAGAGAAAACTTACCAGGCATTGTCGTCGACTGCACCAAGGGTTGCTCACGGAGGAAGTAGATGTTTCCCAGTGGAATTTGCATGATACAGATCCCTTCCCTTCGAAGGCGCAAGGGAGAAATGATATTTCCAAAAACCTAAGAGGCACGATTATACTCTTTACAACATGAGAAGTACAAGACCTTACTCTAGGGCAAGCTGGCGTATCCATATTCGGAAGAGTAGGAGGAAGAGAAATCGGGGCTGTGGATTGTAGGACCCTTAATTAATTCCCCATCAGAGTCTTAAACTCCTCCTGATAGGTACATCCACCACCCTAAATGTAGGATATACGAAGTAAACCAAACAGCAAAACTATGACTATCCAATGAACTAGTCGGCTGCCAAACCATGAAATTATCGTTTCGTTACTCTGGCCAGCAGAGGAGGGTTAGTTAGATTCAGTCGTGTGAAGAATGAAACAGACAGAATCATGTTCAGTTCGTTATGGGAGGGACAATTTGTAACATAACTAAAGTAGAACCATCAAAGGAAACACTTGGAAACCTTTCCGAAAACAATTATTAACCTCCTTAAAAACCTTTCCTATCACGACTTAAAGACTGATGTTGACACAATTAGGTAGTGCATGAGATTTTAAAACCAAGACATAGTTTCATGTGCATAGTCCAATCCTATTAAACACAAAGGGACTGAAACCCCCATCCTTGAGTATAGGTAGGGCGTGCATTATAATAAAGCCTTATAATAAAGTAAGATTTAGAATATACTTGATTTTGAATTTTGTGTAAGATATTAAGCCAAGGGTATTAAGCTTAAGCCAAGTGTGTTAAGAAAGCATGTTATAAGGTCATGCAATTAAAAAACAAAGCGTAAGTACCTGACTCATGAGTGGATCAAACGAAATTGAGTAGCAAATATTGTACCACAGAAATGTTTTTTTTTATATGAGAATTTTGAGGTCCATTATAGCTACCAACTCTAAATCATGAGTCATGTATAGCTCTTTGTGTTTCTTCAACTTCCTTGATGCATAAGCTATCACTCCTCCATCTTGCATTAGTATGACCCCCAACCCTTGCTTCGAGGCATC
>JASDQU010407508.1:0-10599 GCA_032191745.1 Picea mariana
AAGATGACGTCAAGGCAAGGAAGATAATCATCTACTCAATGAGAGATCATCTCCTACCTCGTATTGCCAACCTGAAGACAGCTTATGAGATGTATGAAGCATTGAAGAATATGTTTGAGAGTAACAACACCCTCAAAGCTCTTACATTGAAGAGCCAGCTTCAAAATATCAAGATTACACCGTTGCTACCTTCTTCATGAAGATTTCAGAGATCAGAGATAAGCTAGGTGCCATTGGAAAAACTATATCAGACAAAGAACTTGTCTTGACCACTCTCAATGCTCTTCCAAGACATTGGGAACCATTTCTTCAAAGTATCAGTGGTAGAGCAGAACCACCTACTTTTGATCGTCTATGGACAGACTGCACCCAGGAAGAAATCAGACTTATAGCTAGAGGAGTGCAAGACTCTCCTCATGATGACAATCATGCTCTTGCCTTTCATACAAAGAAAGGAGGAAGAAATAGAAGAAGCTTCAATAAAGCATTTAAAGGTAAGAAGACTTCATCAACTTCAGGTCATGAACATAGAAAAGACAAATCAAAGATTCAGTGTTTCAGATGTGACAAGTATGGACACTTTGCGAGAGAATGTCCTACCAGAAAGAAAGAAAGACAACTTGCCTCCACTGCTGATGTTGATCCAGAGCCACATCAGAGAGATGAAGACATAAAAGATGAAGCATTCTTCTTTTGAAGAACTCACATATGGATTTTGCCCGAGTGATTGGTGTTCGAGAAAACAACTTATACAGGTTGATTGTCCAATCAGTCCAGGCCCTGTAACATGATACTATCAGTTTGAGTGAGTTATGGCATAGGAGACTTGCTCATGTTCATTATAGAACCCTTCCCGCTCTAGGGAATATGGTAACAGGCCTTGCAAAGATACATGTTCAGCATCATGGTGTTTGCAGAGGTTGTGCTCTTGGCAAGAATGTCAAGGGGTCCTTCTTGAGCAGTGACAACAGATCCAAGGGGATCTTGGACTTAATACATTCAGATGTATGTGGACCCATGACTATTGCTTCCTTGAATGGATATTTGTACTATGTGTTCTTCATCGATGATCACTCTCGGAAGACGTGGATTTATTTCTTAAAGACCAAGGATGGAGTCCTTGTGAGATTTCAAGAATTTAAAGCTCAGGTTGAGAACCTGACCGAGAGGAGGATCAAGGTGCTGAAATCAGATAATGGAGGAGAGTATACCTCCAGGGATTTCAGTGATTTCTGTATTGAGGCAGGGATCAAGAGGGAGTACATCGTTCCTTATAACCCTCAGCAAAATGGGGTTGTAGAGAGGAAGAACAGAACCATCATTGAGGCAACCAAAGCAATGATACATGATCAGAATCTACCTATGATTTTGTGGGCAGAAGCATCCATGACAACAGTGTATGTTCAGAACAGAAGTCCTCACCAGATTTTGAAGAACATGACTCCCGAAGAAGCTTTCACCAGAGTAAAGGCTGAGGTTGGACACTTCAAGATATTTGGGTGTCCAGTGTACTTTCATGTACCCAAGGAGAAGAGGTCCAAGCTAGACCCTTCAGGCAAAAAGGGTACATCTGTGGGGTACAGTGAATCTTCGAAGGCATACCGGATCTACATCCCTGGTCAAGGACAGATTGAGGTGAGCAGAGATGTCATTTTTGAGGAAGAGATAGCCTTTCGAAGATCCAGAGAATCTCAGATGGAGATTGACAACGAGACAGTACCTTCTCCCCCTTCAGCAGTTCAAAGGGAGACAGTCATTGATCCAGTTGCTCCAGATGATGTTCCCAGAGACATTGCAGTAGGCCATAAAAGGCCTACGTGGGCTCGACGGACTCTGTAAGAGGCAGAGGGACATGCAACTCCTCGAGGCACATTCCGAGAGAGAAAGAGACCACAGAGACTCTCAAGCTATGTTTCAGCCATGAGCCACATCATTGATACTGAGCCTTCTTGTCATGGAGAAGCAGCAGGTCAGCAGGTATGGCAAGATGCCATGACAGAAGAGTATCAGTCCATCATGAAGAATGGTGTATGGGATATTGTTCCGAGACCAGAAGAGAAGTCTGTAGTGACTTCCAAGTGGATCTATAAGATCAAGCATGCAGTTGATGGAAGTGTAGAGAAGTACAAAGCGAGATTCATAGCCAGAGAATTCTCATTCTTCTAGGACGTATGTCTGGATTAGAAGAATGGTCCTTGTATCACTCTGTGGAGTGAGTGACTTATTCAGCATCATGCCTAATTACTCAAATGGAGTATGGCTTCTAGAGATGATGTAGTGATGCTATCAGATGATAGTGATAATGGTGGTCGTGATCTAATCATGAGATAGCCTGTACGGCTATGATGATGCTACCAGTTGAATGGTATGTTTGTGCTCAAGACCATTTCCTTCAATACCTCCCCAGCTAGGAGGGAGTGTTGATATTATGGTAGTTGCGGGAGGTATTTACCTCCACGTGTAACCCTGACGAGAATAGAATATTCTGAGAAGCAAGAAGAAACCCTAAAGCATTAAACTTAACCCTAGAAGACAAGTCGATTCAAGGAAATATTTAATATTAAGTATTTAGCCTCCAGAATGAGAAGTCGGCCCAGATAGCTCAGGAAAACATTATAAATACAAGTAGCGAGACCTCATTTTGTACACAGCAACTCGAAATTTCAGCAGTGAAGAAGTGCGCACTGCAGAAACTGGGCAAGTGCGCAAGTCTGGGAGTAGTTGCAACCGCAACTACTCCAATCTGTATTCTCGGTTTAGGCTCGGACTTTCTATTGGTTATGATTGGACTTTCTGATCAATCTTGGTTATCTTTGCTTGGTGCATTAGCCTTGGTTGGCTATTGGTTTGCTTCCGGAATCATTCTCTGTCAAGGTTAAGGTGCTCGAGAGTGGCTTCGGCCTATGGTTGGGTGACAATATTGTTATATTGTCTATGGTTAAACGAGCACATCTATTACTTTCTAACAACAGGGATCATGAGACAAACTCACCTAATCACGAGTGTGACTAAGATTGCCCCCCAAAAGATTTTTTGCAAATCAAGTGAGTCAAAATTGGGGTTGACTGAGTTTGACTCAATCGAGAAAAGTCAAACTTCCAATTTGAACTCATACTTGCCTAGGAAACACAATACCATATAAATAACAAATTTTCCCCAATCCCTGAGTTTAACTCAAGATTTGATTACTTGACCTGGAAACTCATAAATACCCTTTAAACAAACAAACCTGAAGGACAAAATAACCCATTTGAGGCACCCATCGACACTTGTTGGCCATCCACTAACACAACTAGGCATCTAGGGCATAAAAAACAATGGGTTTCTTTCAAGGGTTTACTCAACAAGTAACTGTTACAAGCCTCTTATAACTTCTTTTTCACACTTGGAGGTACCTCTACATGTTATTTTCATCCTTTATTTGTTATTGTTTGTTATGTTGAATTTTCACTATGCTAGGCTCAAGCATGAGGTTTATTTCAATTTTAGCATTTACTTGAACCATAGACAAATGCAGCTACACCATTAACAATTGTTGCAATAACCAAGATCACAAGAAGAAATACCCACAAGAACACAAGAAATATCCTGGGAAACCCTTCTCAACAAGGGAAGAAAACCCAGCCAATCCTTTACTATATTCTCAAGAGAAAGACCTCCCACACCATAGACCTAGCACACAAAAGGGTGCTCTCCAAAACCAAGAAGGATAGCGCCCAAGAGAGGTGCGCACTTCAGCCCTAGAACTTGTACTTGCTGAAATTTCCAAAATCACATGTGTGTTATGATTCCTCGATGGGGAAATGGCCTTTATTTATACTAGACTAGACAAACCAAAAATGGTGTCTATTGGCACAACAAGGCAGACCTCAATAACTCGGAATATAATTAATAATTACCATATTAATTATCTTTTACATTAATTATCTTTCACTTTATGGTGGGGCCGACATGTACCCTTTACATCACAATTAGGGTTATAGGTAAATCTAACTCTTAGACAATATAGCAATGGATCTCATACACCCACTAGTGCTCAACCACTAGGGGCACGTCCACCTGTGCTCAGCCACAGGGACGTCCAACTCAACAGATCTCTATCTCACTAAGTCTCTCAGGAGAGTCATCTGGAGTACCACATCATCTCAACTCTCTACATAGAGGAGAACAATACACCCATCACATGGGCACCTTCACCCCTCACAGGGGTACACATTGTTTCATCTCAAACGACACACCCATCTCATGGGCATCCTCCCCACACAAGGGCACACAATGTTCCATCTCAATCTCAGAGAGGAACGACACACCCATCTCATGGGCACACCCAACTCATGGGCTCTCTCACAGGCCGACTAACTCAATCTGTGTCCTAGAGGATGTCTCACACAGCTGTAATCATCAACATGTTATTTAGGGATTATAGCAACATTTTTAGGATGTTTTAGGGTTTTTAGGAGTTTTTTGAGTTGATATTTAAGTTTTTTTTCTACTATTATTTTTGTCAGTTGTACCGTTTTACTAACAACCTTGACCGGAGAAGACAACAGCCTTGGCCCTTGACCATTTCGTCCACTATCCAATTTTATAACAACAAACTGGAGAATAGAACAAGCAATGATGTAGTAAACCCTCCTTCGCACAAAATAATAGCAAAACATTAAACCAAAATAGTGAAAATGCCAAGGGAGAAGGACTTTGCTTAGAGTTACTATAGGATTATAGGGTGTTGTTAACCCCCAGATTTGATCCTTTGCAAACTAGAGGATTAATAGCCATCACATTCCATTAGACTAGTATTCAAACAGTGTTTCCAGAGACAGCTTTGCTTGAGCCAGGGTTGGTTCCCATTGATTTCAGGTATAGGATTGGTTCAGTGATGTGTTCCTGATTCAAAGACAGATATTTCACAAGTTTTCATCAAATTGGAGAGAGTTACTATTTTTAACAGTACTCCTACATTTTAGGAGACAGGGTTCTGAGGCATGTGTGTCAGAGATGATGATATATTTGGGATCCTTGTGAGATTCTAAGTTTGATGAGCCCCTTTCGAACAACATGTGAGACATTTCTATTTTTAGCATGGGTTGCATGTCGGTTTTGATCGCATATTTGGATTTCTCACTGAAAATCAAGTCTGATGAGTATGATCTTGTAGACATGCGGAGGATTTTCTATTTTTAGCAATGCCTAATTTTAGGCGTGCTATATTTACCAGGATTCCCCTAACAGTTATGGACGTTTTCAACTTTTTCCTATTTTTGGGGGAACTGTTATTTTGGGCATGTCTATTTATAGCAGGGTGACATGTGGCAATCTTGGGTGATGACACATCGCAGCTTCTAGTTATGACATGTGGCAGCTTTTGAGATGGACAAGTGGCARGATCCAAACGCCTGCATGAGCTAGTAGTGGTGTGGCAAAGTGCATAAGTTCACTAGGGGTGTTCTTGAGTCATCAAAGCACGTGACTTGGTCAAACTGAAGACAACTAGGTCAATTGCATGGATAAGGCAGTGAGGTGYCGCTAGAATGAGTCAACTGGATGTTTGTATCATTTAAYCGATGGTATCCTCCTTAGTTGACTAAAGTTAGAAGTACTTCTCGTCAGTTTGCTTGTAGTTCATCTCCACTCCACTAGTGCGCATGGTCTTCTCTCACTTCATCTCAATTTATCTCGAAGTATCTTCACTTAATTAAAGTGTCTTGCCACCTCATCTGAGTCTAGCTTTAGTTCAACTCAAAGCTCATCTAAAGAAAACTAATGTGCATTGACTTTCCCTCTTCAATTCCTTGTCACTTAACTCCAAGCATCTCTACTCACCCATGCACATGGTTCCCTTTTTTCACTTCGCCCTAACTTCACTCCACCTTTCCTCTAGTCATCAATGCACATGGATAATCCCACTCCACAAGGTCTCCACATCATCTAAGGCGCATGGCTTTCTCTCTAATTCATGGCTACGTAATTGAGTAAGACTCCTAATTGAACTAGTGTGCATTGACACTCTTCCTCCAGCTTTACTTCACTCAAACTACACACATGGACTTTTCATCTTGTGACAATTCAGCCACTCTCCAGTTAAACTCAAAGTGCTTGGACACTCCACTCTACTCTTCACCTGATTAAAAGGGGCTCACTTCACTTGGATCATTGCGTACCTCCACTTGATGACAGTTGGACGCCGAGTTCACTCAACTCGAACAATCAATGCACATCGCTTGCATGCATAGTTCAACCTCTTTCTCACTAATACGCATAAGGGGAGGAAATCATTATAAGCAGAGTTTCTCTATTGTCTCAGGGTTGGGTCTTCTTCAGCAGCAGCATACTCTCTCATGTTCTCTCCTTTCTCTCTTCTAGCTTCTACATTCTTGTGTAGGAAACATCATTGTACCAATTCTGTATCTATCTCTTTGGCGCAATCAACCTTTTGGTTTATGCGGAATTAAAACTTTGTTATGCTCGTATCCAGATCTCGAGGTTTGTTGGTATCTTGATGGGTTTTGTGCAATGTTTTAGAAGTTTTTAGCCTTTTATTTGGGTAACATCTACCACTTATTAGCGCTTTCAATCTCTTTTCTTTCCATTACTTTTGAAGCTAATGTCGAAGGAAATTCCACCATTAATATTTAAAATCATTTCTCACAACCCTTTGGCAGCTTGGTCCCTGGCCAAAGGAAACCTTTGCATGCTGTTTACATGTGTTTGTTTTGCAGATCTAGAGGGAAGGAAGCTCATGCAAGTCTAGGGACACCCCCTTGAGGTTGGCAAGAACCAGCCCAAATAGAGAGGAGTTCTGCTAGTGACACATTGGGCAGTTTTCTCCTAAACGCTACACATATTTCCGATTGTTGATCTACAAAGTTATTCATATTTATTTAAGTACAGAAATTTGTGCTAACAGGCGCCCACAAAACTGTTTGTCTATGCCAGTCCTATGTGCGAAAGGAAGGATATGTTGCCAAGTACCCTTGGAGGCTTGAGCAACTGATTAAATTCTCTATTTTGTTTGTTTTAATAAATTTTATAATCTTTTTATCATCTTTGGTCTTGACTCTTGAACCCTTGCCACTTGCTAGGTCTTTGGTGGCAAAAACTTTAGCAGTGTCATGCCAAATCTTAAGAGATTTGCCATTCGAATCTAAAATTAGACCTGCAGTGCTTCCAGTTGCACGTGCAATTGGAGCATGTTTGAGAAAATACCTTCCAAGAAACACAAACAATTAACACAAAAGAACTTAAATGACCTTGTATAAATACAAGGTGAGAAACACAAGACTTGGCTCAATTTATCTAAGGCTCAAGTGTTTGAGTTTGAACTTTGGAGGTTGGATTTAAACTTTAAAGTTTAAATAGTAGAGGTCACATTTCAATGTTTCATGATGATGATAGGTTTGGATCATTCAACAATTGAGCTAGAAGAGCTAGATCCTACATTGGATTGGCTTCTATGGAAATAGGTGTTAAACACTTGAAACTGAAAGGGTTACAATATAACTAGAGAAAGTACATTGTCACCTCGTACAGACTCTCTGTACTTAGGGTTGGTGCTTGCTAACCATGGGGGGGTAATGCCTACTCAATCTAAAAGCAAAGTATGAGCCCTAGAGACCAAAGAATGCTGCCAAACTGCATTAAATACTCGCTGTAATATAAAATATCAGACCTGTAATCTGCAATAAAATGCATAAAACAGCAAGCCAAAATGCAGATTTATGACTAAAGATGAATTTCTACCTTGGGAAACATGTAAATCTTATGTTAGAACATGAAAAATCTGCCCTTAAAAGTGCAGATCTGCATGTGGAAATACAAAAAACAGCAAGTTTAGTGACCGAAATTATGAATTATGATTGCAGTGCCTTGAGTTCTGTGGGTTATGGAGTTGGCAACATAGATGAAAAAATCGGCAACATCACAAAAATTGCAATGCCCAACAGAAAACGAAAAACCACCTAGAAAAAATCATGACATTGCAAATTTTAGAAAAGATCACGATTTTTTGGGAAAATCACCAAAAATCACCAGGCTTGAAAAAAAGCCAATATGAGCCTGAAATTTGATTTCTTTGGGTCATTTCTCTGACTTTATTCTTTGTTGGAAGCCATAACCGGCATTATTAGTTAAATTAATGACATTATTGTCGTTGAAGTTGATCTAATTGCTAAATTAGAGATGATTATATAGTTTAGTAGCAATATACATATAATGATGGAAACAAATAAATTTCAAAATCAATATTACAAGCTAGTCACCATATAGAGATGCAAGTTTATGAATTTGGTTAAGAGAGGATCCTAAAATTTAGAAATATGAATATTTCATTATTTGTTTACAACTTATTTGTAGGACTTTAAGAAGATCACCCTTGTGATATTGGGATTTGCTAAGGTTGTCATTGTTCGTTAGGATTTGGTGGGCGAGGAAATTAGAATAATGTAGTAAAGTTTATAATAATTGTCTAAGAGAAAACATTAACATCGTTGGCTGATACAAGAGTAAAAATTGGGATAATATAGAACGAAAGTTTAATCATCCCATTACACATCACTAATAGACCTTTTTTAATTTTAAAATTTGAGCAACAATTTCTCTCATGGCACCATTATTTGGATATTGCTTTCAACTCTATTATATTGTCCATAAAGGTATTTTCCAAGTGCATTGCCAATTTTTCTTTTTTACATGAACCAAATTATATTATTACACATTGACCCAATGTTATGAACTGGATGGTTCATAAATCCATATTTTGCACACAAAGTGCAGAATGAAGGCACACAAAGATATATATATATATATATATATATATATATATATATGAAATATATATTTGATATTGAATTGATTAATGATCGATACAACTACAATGGAGTGTTTATAAATACAAACAAGAGGTGATAAATTGTGCCTTTTGGTAAAAGGGTGACTTATCATGATTAGGGTATCGGGAGCATGGGGTTTGGAAGCACTCCCACTCTAGAACTACACTCCCAAGAGATCCCAATACAAGGGTATGGGATTGGCATTTAATCAAGACTCAAGAGCACCAAGCCCTCTGTGCACCCCATTGTTGGTGGTGTCGTTGTTGAATTCATCGGCCGTGACCTTAGTAAAAAGGTACCCTTCACTTGAGCCAAAACCACTGATTAGGCATGTTAAGCTTTCTACCTCATTTTAACACATTGTTAGCCAATTTCATAAAAAATGGAGGYTGTTGACTTGAGAAACAACTAAGTGGATGGATTTGTATCCACCAATGGCACCAAGCCTAGTACTAATGTCCCTAAAGGATCGAGGCAGAGACCAAAGGAGGAGACAAACAGTGCTATTGATGATGAGGATCCCAATATAGGAGATGATTTTGATGATGTGTAGTTATTTGTGGTAGCATGATGTTTTTTGGACTTTGGAAGCCATTTAGAGCCTCAATGCTAATGTATTTTGTTCGACATATGTATCACACTTAGTGCCAATTTTCTATATACATGAGCAAACATATGTATTTGGTATCTAATGGTTTGGATTTACAATGCAAAAGCACCAATCTTACGGAAATTTTCCATTCAAGCCCTAAGCCAAACCTATAGTGCTTCAAGTTGCAAGCACAATTAGAGTGTATTTGAAAAAATACACTTAAAAAAGCACAATAGGTTAGAACTTCAACTAAGAAATTACAATTATCACAATTTATGACCCTCTAACATATTTATGACCCGCAAGACTCATTAAATTTATTATGATCCTCTTATAGGTTGGATTTCCAATGTCATAATGATTTGGTTTAAGTCCACTACAATCTATGATTGTGGGTGAGGTAACTTGAGAAAACACCTGATGTGGATGACATTTCCTTGGACAACATTAACTTATTATCTCTTAGTGGGGGGTGGAGTACAAGGCGCTTCTCATGGAGGAGGCACTTGAGTGGTTAGAGAAGGAGGAGCAACAATAATAGGTGCAAGGGGCAACGGAGGAGCAACAAGTGTGGGGGGCAGAGGAACACTTTGATAACACAAAGGTGTTAAATTTGGCTGCATCGACAGTCATTCTCCAATGAGAGGCCATATGGGCCACCCTAAGGCTAGCCAAGGAGATTTGGAGAATCAACCAATCTTGTGAGGTATTGGCAAAAGCCATGGGGAACGTACAACCTCTGTGAGTCAAACCAAAAGTCAGGACGAACAAGATGCTATGTAAGTCTAATGCAAAAGTCAAGGGGAACGTACAACCTCTGTGAGCATAGACAGTCTAGTGCAAAAGTCAGGGGGAACATACAACCTCTGTGAGCATAGACAGACTAATGCAAAAGTCAGAAGGATCGTACAACCTCTGTGAGCCTAGTCAAGCCTTGTGAGCCATGAGCAAAAGTCAAGGCATCTAGAAAAAGTTAGGTTGAATATAAAATTCCTATGAGCTAGAAACAAACGATATTCCTAATATTGCAAATGATATAAATGTATTGATCTAGTGCGTTGGCATGTGTAACATTATCCATCATGAAGAGAAATTTGAATTGCCTTGTAAAGAGTTGAGTTGTCACTGAATTCTCAAGTCTAGTTCTATTTTCGAACTAAAGTGTAATGCTGAGTTGTA
>JASDQU010407510.1:0-10622 GCA_032191745.1 Picea mariana
TATTGATGAAAGTGGAGAATACAACCTATGCCTTGATGTTGCAAGGTCCCTTTCAATGGCCCTTTGCTTCAACACACACACCTTTTTTCCAATGCTTTTGATGAAGAGTATTCACAACATGACTTGGAAAGCTAAAGCAAAGCTCTCGCAAGTACAATCTTCAGTAGAATTCTTCATACATAAGCCAACCTAACTTTCCCCATGAGAGACCCCTCTTTATATAGAGTGAAGAGGGATGGATGAAGAGATTAGGATAATCCCACTAAATCAGATAAGTGAGTGAGATCCAAACCAATCGGAGGCCACCTCATCCTTCCGAAGCTTCCATTCTAGAACCTTCAAGAATTTCACCTTTTTCCTTTGCTTGAGCATCGTCACACCCTAAACACAAGAAACTTGCAATGACGCTGCATTCCACTGTGGTGCAACATGCGATGATCAGGGATCGTCACACCCTTATCATTTGGAAAGTGTGACGATCTTCTTTAGTAGGGTTTTTAAGAAAGGATAGATGATTCTATTTCCCAGGGAGAAAGTCTTATTTATTCAATAACTTCAGGGAACAAAAGAGTAATCAATACACATATCATCGGTGATCACGAGGGTGACCAAAATAATGTGTAACAGAATGCCCCCCAAAGTATGAAGTTGGAACATGTGACAGTTGAAATACTTTGTAGAATGTATGTGTCGAGAACAAGGAGCACATCTGTCGAAAAATTGCAATAAATCAAGCATCTGCATAATAATATACCATTTACTGGGGTAGGCATTGAAATATTCAGACTACAAGTGACTCTAATCATAATTTTCAAGTGATTCATGGCCACCAATCATACACTATGGATCCATGTCATCGTGATTCAACATAGCCACGAGAAATACACTGTGGATCTATGCTATAATGACTCAAACTTGGACATAGCCATGAGAAATACAAGGTGGATCTATGTGTCAGTACAAACTTATGATTACTCCATCCCAACCTAGATCTATGTGACAGTATCCAGGATCTTCATTTCCATCGTCCTGAAGTACGAATCTATCCATGTGATTACATGTGTCGAAGTTGAACATGGTAGAAACCACTTGATTATCGGTCATTAATGGATACCATTAACAAGTGCAAGGGAAATCACCATTGATGTCAATGACCCCCAAGGTACTCTAGTACAATCCAATGAATGTGAATTAATGAGCTGAAGTCAAACACTCGAAGGAATTTTCCAATCAGGGGCCAATAATGTGAACTCACTATTGAAAATGAGAAAACCTACCATTGAGGCATGAAGGTTCCAAGGTACTAAGTGATTTCTAAGTCTAATTCCTGGATAATGAGTTAAATTCAACAGGAAAATACTCATCATAGGAGGGCCTTAATGTATCCCCCATCAATGACACAAAACATGTAACAAATTTTGAAGTAGATCAGAGTATAAAGTGATTCAGGACTGACTCAAGGAAGATCGACATGGTAAGAGTTTGAGGACTGTAGATGGTTGAATCGATAGAAGGATTTTTTAGGTTGAAATTCTCTTGCACATATGAACGACATGACAATTGTCTTGGAAACATTGACTCAAGGAGGACCCAACATGCAAACTTGTGGATGATCAAACGAGAGACAAATGGATTTCCCAACCCAGATACAATAATGAAGAGGGGTGTCATGTTCAAGAGCAACTTACTGCCACTAACACAAATACATATATACATTTCTTTCCCAATCCCCCCCCACCATTCCTGGTGAGTACCTCTTTATTTTTACACAAGCTTGAGGAGGATAACATATTCTTGAAATGTAAGCTCATCCTTCGGAAGGAGTGGTTCGGTCCCATATGGGCCTTTCGATGCTTGTTTTACGAGTCCAAAGAAAGAAAACTCAGGGGTTTTTCATATTTAGAGAGTCTAAAAAACAATTAAATAAAACTCCAAAATGTCTTTTTTCGTAAATTAGTCTGATGAGACCGAAAAAAAGATAATCTACCACTCATCAGACATTTTCTTCAAATAATTTTACGAGCGTGAAAAGAACAAGGTTGCTCGCCTATCCTTTCATATTTAGCAAGTTTTAAAAGAGTTTTAAGGGGAATCTAGGGAGTTCGTTTTTCTTATTGCCATTACGAGTTTGAAAAAGTGATAAAAGTTGACTCGATTACATTCTTATAGTTTTACGAGTGTGAGAAAGAATAAATACCATGCTCGGTGTTTTTTATTGAAAAAACCTAAAAGCATATATACATCATATGAGTTTGAAAAAACACGCAAAAATGACCAAAAAGGGGGTGATCCATATCAAAAGTATAATCGCCAGACCTCTATCATGCAATATTTACACTTTGAAAAGTTCATTAGGTTTTTAACATAGGTGAAAAATGTTAAAAAATAATTCAATTTTAAGTTAAAATGGTAAAAATAAGTTAAATAGGTCAAAACAAGTTCATTTTACCATTTCATTTGTATTTTCACCAAACTAGTGCCAAAAACCCTCATTTTCCTCCGATATTCAAGTGACGATAGTGGAGCGCTCCATGGATGATTTCTCGATCCGTTTCTATGAGGCAGGTGCTCTTCCTCCTCTCTCTCTTTCTATAACAAAATTATTCAGTTTTAATGGTTAATTTTTGAGTTTATGGGAAAATTTCCAAGGGATAGAGTGCCTCCAGATCGTAGCAGAATCTCCATATCGGGAACTGCGATGATCTAGGATCGTCCCAGTGGGTTTATTGTTAGAGTTTGATGATGCTACATTGTGGTAAACTTGGCCCCTACAACGACCACAACTCAAAAAATAAAAAGAGAGAAAGAACTAGGGAAACCCCCAATTTTTGATTTTGGATGAACTAATTCATCTTTAATTGTTGTTTGGCATATTTTCCACAGTTCATTATGCTCGAATGGAAAAAGAGAGCATGAAGAGGAATATTACATTGTCAGGAATGTTCCCAACACCGTCATGGAACTCTGGGAGTGTGGCTTGCTTAATTTTTTTAAAGTGTAGGGCATGAGGGCCCAATTGGTTCTATTGGAGTACCTAGTCCGAATGTGGGACGTAAACGAACAATCCTTTCATGTCGGGGTTCATACACTCACTTTAGAGATTGATGCCATCTATTTTTTGACTGGATTATCTCATCGTGGGTCTTAGGTGTCACTATAGGGAAGCAGAGGAGGAGGTTAACCTATGGATTATTATGTAGCACATCACTGCGCAACAGGTACAGAGAAACATAGTGGCAAGGTTGCCATAAAGGATTTTTAGGATTCATATTTGAGGACCATTATCTATACTATTACTCGTGTGGCAGGGAGTGCAGATCCACACATGGCATTACAGATTCATTTCCAGTATGCTATCGAGTGCATGGAGCCCCGAGTTTTCAACTAATGTGAGGGCCTCCTCAAAAATATGAAGAAACAATTAACAAAGTCCAGGTATGGTCGATTGAAACAATTCATATATGGATCGATTTTGGTATCCTTTTCCTTAGAGAGGGTCCCATTTTTGTGCCTATAGCACGTGGATTGGGGTGTTCCTGCTCCAAAGGATCCTCGGATGAAGAGATAGGTAGACTTGATAACGCACCATGGTGGTGTGCTAACTGTTACATATGGCCCTGTCTTCTTCCAGTGGCTGAGAGATCAGCTCGTCATGATTGAGGATTATGCATACGCCGAGACAAACTTCTGTGGTGATCCTGGCTTGGCACTACCCGAGGGTTCACAATAGGTAAAAATGTTTTTTTCATTATATGTTGTTTTTGGTATTTTAATTATGAATTTTTTATGTGTTATGTATCCAATACTAATCAAGAGCTCTCAAAATGCAGATGTGTCACCTTTCATACCTCCAGGATCATCTCCTATCCAGAGGCGTGGAGACATAGGCGTAGTGGCAGGTCGAGGAGTAGCAGTTGAAGAACTCAAGGAGATCGAACACAAGCTCGAGGGGTTGACTATGGATATCCATAATATCACTGTGGATGAGTTACCTTGACGTTACCAACACCATACTATTAGCATTTCAACATCCATTGGTCGACTGCTCCATCATGTAGCATGAGCAGTGGTTTGTTATCACAAGAAACATCCATGACGCATATGTATATGAAGCTATGTGCTTCAACATTTTGGTCTCAGGACACACTTTTTTGTAACTTTTGACGTTGTAATACAAAACTTCTACTGACTTATTTGTCTTTTTGTGTGGTGTTTGGATTTATAAATGGCGCAAATGTCTATCTAAAACATAATTGGCTAATTCATCTATTAATGTGTTTATATATCTAGGAATATGTTGATATTCAATGTAATCGAAATTTATTTCCAAGAGGTGAATTCTCAAGTATACTCGTAATAGTGTAGGACTTTAGATGGAATAAACATTTCTTAATTGCAATACCACGAGTTGAGAATCAAGTCATACAATTAGATGATGGATGCCAAATTAAATGGAATCAGTTAATAACTTAATAACCACACTGTATTCCACAATATTATTAGTTGCACGACCAAGGAAAACACTGTGTAGATTGATCAACTTGTCCGTAGGTGCATAGATTTCCCATGTATCAGACACTAGATTTTGAGTACTGCAACTAGCACCATCAACGAATTCAATATAGGGTAGTGAGAATGTCAACATTTGGAAACCAAACATAAGGCAAGGTAAGCAGCTTGAGGGAAGAAAAAGAAACGACAAAAATCACACTAGAGTATGATACATTAAAGTAAAAAGAACTTGTGAAATTTTTTTTTAAGCATAGTACATCTTTAGGTAAAGCCCATTTCTGGGTTCACCCAAAGGAATTCCATTGTAATCAACCAACTCATAAGCCCCTTTCTCCAACACTCATTTAACGATGTAAGGGCCACACCACATGGGCTTGAATTTACCTGCCCCCAACAAATCATGACCTTGGTCATATAGAAGAACCAAATCGCCTTCAAAGAAAACACGAGGTTTTACATGTTTGTCATATTGATCCTTGACGTGTTTCTTCTATTTTTCTATTACTAGCGCAACATCACAACGAGTCTTTTTTGATTTCATTAAATGCAAGAGACGTTCTTCTTCGGTTGTGGTGTTAGGGAGAAGTTCGAAAACTAGTTTCAGAGACAGGATTTCACATTCAATCGAAAAAATGACTTCGATACCATATATTAAATGGAAAATCGTGAACCCCCTAGAAGATTTAACTGATTTCTGATAGGCCCATAATGTCGAAAAAATCATTGTGTTGCAGCTTGACTTGTGAATCCCTATCATCCGTCGAAGCATAGTAGTTAAAACTTTGTTGATTGCTTCAACTTGGCCATTTTCCTGTGGATAATAAGGGGTTGATTTTTCATGCCGTAAACCCAATTTATTGGCAACCTCAGACATCATAAAATTGTGAAAATGGGTGCCATGGTCAGTGACAATGGCTCGAGGGATACAAAACCTAGTGATGATATGATTGAATATGAATAGTGTTGCAGTTTTTTTGGTGTTATCAAATGTAGGCATCACCTCGACCCATTTAGTGAAATAATCCACAAATACAATGATGTATCCGTGCCCCCCGAATGAGTGAGGGTTACATGTCATGAAGTCAATGCCCCATTTAGAAAATAGACCAATGAAAACTACAGGATAGATAGGAGAAAGATGCGATCAAATCTTATTATTATAGGTTTGACAAGCATGACATTTTTGAACTACAAGAATGCAATATTTGAAAAGTGAAGGCTAGAAGTAACCAGCTCGTAGGATATTTTGGGTAGTGGAATACCCAGACATATGACCGCCACATGCTCCAGAATGGCAGTCATTTAGTGCTTTCTCAACTTCATCATATGTCATACATTGTCGAAACATGGATTTAATGCCACGGTGGTGAAGGGTATAACTAAGAATAATATATTGACGGGCTTGATACCTAATACGACGACGATATGCATGAGATATATCGGGCTGAAAAGTTTGGGTTTGGAGATAAATGATAATTTCTCCATACCAGATATCGTCTGAACTGATCAGAAAGAGAGATTAATCAGAAAAATAATCGTCTGCCACATTTTCTGTATTAGAGGAGGGAAGGTCACATATCAACTCAACAAAGACCAAATATTTCTTTGACTTGGCTCTCTCAAACTCCAAATCAAAGTCTTGGAGAATCAAAATTCATTTAGAGTATTTACCCCCTAGCAATTTTCGTGTAAGAATATGTTGCATAGGGTTGCAATCATAAATAATCATGATTTTGCGCAATAAGATATAGTGACGAAAACGTTGGACAACTTGAACAACCGCCACAACCAATTTCTCTACATGCATATATTTGATTTCGGTGGTTGTAAGACTCCAAATTAAATAGTAAATGACATGTTCATTGTGCGAATCATCCTCTTGGAATAGAACCATGGCAATGGTATGATTCGAGGCAGCCAAGTATAAGAAATAATCTTGACTGTAATCGTGGGGAAATAACACTGGTGTGTGGGTTAATGAGTTAATGCAAGTTTCAAAACATCAAAAGCTTTGCTGGCAGTATCGTCCCACACAAAATCATGACCCTTTTTGAGAAGTCAAGTGAAACCTTTCGTTAGTTCGACATAATTAGGAACGAATCATCGTAGTAA
Organism: Picea mariana; assembly: GCA_032191745.1. NCBI lineage: Eukaryota > Viridiplantae > Streptophyta > Pinopsida > Pinales > Pinaceae > Picea > Picea mariana. Next base: position 6,625 of record JASDQU010407510.1, read on the forward strand.
GTTTGTATTCCCTTGCAAACTTTGGAGTTGGCGTAAGGTAGGAGGAGGAGGCAAATTGATAATATCTTCAACCTTCAAAGAATCCACCCTGATCCCATGCGTGGAAAAAATAAAGCCTAGAAGTCTCCCAGACTCCACACAAAAAACACATTTATGTGGATTCAAGCGTATGCGGTAATATCGACATCGGAGGAAAATGGCTCATAAGTGGGTCAGATGATCTTGACGATGCATGGAATGCACTGGTAAATCATCAAGGTAAGGTTGTACAATATGCTTAATATTATGAAAGGAATAAGACATAGTGCGTTGAAAAGTCGCACCAACATTTTTGAGACTGAAAGGGAGTTTACAGTACGCGAAGGTACCCCAAGGGAAAATAAAAGCGGTCTTATGCTGATCCGCGGGTAAAATATTGATTTGATTATAGCCAAAAAATCCATTTGTTAGAGAGAAGATTTCAATTCCGACGCAATCATCAACAATTTGATCGACGAAGGGGGTTGGATAATTATCTTTAGGACAAGACTTGCTAATATCCTGATAATCAACACAAACACAGATCGTTCCTTGTTTCTTTGTGACTGGAACAAGATTGGACACCCAATCAACCAATGCTATAGGATAAACAAAACTAGCTTTAAGAATTTTTTCAACTTCGAGTTTGATCACAACAACTTTTCATGAATGAAATGGGCGAACTTGTTGTCGAATGGGTTTAGCATCAGGGTATGGATTAATTTCATGTACAATGACATCTGGATCTATTCCATGAATCTCTTTGTAACTCCATGCAAAAACATCACAAAATTCTTGGAAAAGAGCCTTGTAAGTTTGGATCTCATCGGGAGAACATGAGGCACTTATATGAACATTTTCCACAATTCCAGGGTTAATGGAAATATCTAGAGGGATGGTGGGTGAAATATTTCCCAAGTTTCCTTCATACAAAACATCACGTGTTGGTTGATAAACGGTGGGGAAATTAATAATTTTAGATAGATTCGAAATCTGTCGGTAACTCTCGATAGTTTCGGGTTCAAGGAAGAGGATGGAATGATGATTCCCATTATCCTAAGGTGTGTCTTCCACATACATAACTTCCATGATCGTTTCATCAGTTGGAAATATTGTGTGAAATGGATGAGAAGACATATCTAAGAGAGAATGACGAGAAGGAGATGTCGATTGAATAGCTTGATAGGCCAATTCCACCAGACTTGAAGGAATTTTGTCACCATAATGAAGACATTATTCCAATTTAGGTACTATCCAAGTGTCATAGGACTCGGGGATTTCACCAACACTGGTTGAAATCATGTTAATAGAAGTGACAAAAGGAGAGGGAACATCGAGCGGTGGAATGGGGAAAGTACCAATTAACGATGAATCCTTTGAAATACCCACACTGACATTCTCATAACCAATGGGTGTTTTTTCTATGAACATAATGTTACTAGTGCATGAATCATAACTAAAAAAGGCGAGCTGATCTACCGTAACAACTTTACCTTGGTGAGGGAAACGTATCACATAGAAAATGGTAGAAACAATTGCTCGCATAGAATCGATCCAACTATGACAAAGTAAAAGGTTGTAATCGAGAGGTGCATCAAACACTTCAATCTCCACATGAACCGCTTTTCCTTCTAACACAATAGATAACACAGGAGGAACACCATAAGGTTCAAACCCTGTACCATTAAAATATTTTAACATGTTGTGTGACTCAATAAGGGTAGGAGAGCTAATGGATTTCCAACAAGTGACGAACATGACGCAAGTCGAAGCTCCTTCATCAACAACTGTTCGAAAAATATTCTTATTTTCCACAATTACTTGTATTTGGATAGCTAATTGATGAGGGAGTCTTGGAATGTGATCTTCCAAGTCAAATATTATCAAATTCATATCAGTAGGATCAATTCCACCAATAGACTTTAGCAGTGCCTTCCGTTGAGTAGGAAAACTTTGAAGAACTTCGAGGGATGACATTGCAGAAGGTGCATGTGAAAGATCTTCTACAATATTGTAGTTTTGAGCTGCACATGCATGTGGGTTAAATGATGACTTACGAATGATGCCCTTAGGATGTGGACGAATAACTGTACCTGGACTAGGTTGTTCAAGATGAAGAGGACCATTGGGAGGCAGAGTCGATGGAGGAGGTTGATCCAACATGGGAGATGGATCCCAACTTTCTCTTTAGAAGGAGAATAATCCTTGGTTTGAGTAGTGACTACAACTTCATTTTTCTTGGATTCAACAGTACACATAAGTACATACGAGGTGGTAGAGGGAGAGGGTTGGCCATGAATAACCAATTGGGCCTACTGTTGAGAGGGAAAAGGTTGTGAAAAAATGACAGGTGTAGCGTGAGTCTCGGTTCCTTGGAGGAACTTAGTCACTTCTGCATGTCTCGGACAATATTTCGTGTAATGGTCCTCGCCACAGATAAGACAAGGATAACAAGGTTTTCAATTTTCTTTATCATTGACAGGTTGAGTTTTGGGTTTATCTGGTTGTTGATTATCAGTTTTATCCTATTTATTCTTACTCTTCCCTTTCTTTTTATTTTGAGATTTACCAGTAGTCGTAGACTGAATCGTATTGACTTCAGAGGTTTTACTAGGAGAGGGAGCAAGAGGAGTAGCATTTTGTGCATTAGTAGTAGTAGGTTTAAGATTGGAATGATTGACTTGTTTTGACCGAGTCTCATCATGAAAAGTTCCAATAACACCATCAACAACATGAGAAGCTACTGGAGGCATTGGGGTTGGATTTGTAGACGAGAGAGGAGCATCAGGGATCAAGTCATATAACGTACCCATTTGAGAGTAAACAAGATCCAAGTATTGAGTACAACTGATCTCCTGCTCTTCAGTGATGACACCTCCCATGGAAACATCACGGTATATAGGACTGATGAGTGATTTGGTAAACCACTCAACCAATAATTGGCAGGAAGGGGAACTTTTATTAATCGTCATCTCCTCCTCCACTCGTGAATATGATCTGAGATGTGAGTAGAAGAGGATTGTTTAAATGAAATTAAAATTTTCGTTCCTATCTCATATTGTATCGGTAATTGGTAATGTGTCAAGAAAGCCATAGCTAAGGTGTTGAAATCATTGAAGAATCCTCTTGGAAATTTGATGTACCATTTGGCAGCCGAACCCATAAGAGTGCATTGGAAAAGACATAATCATATGGAGTCATCCATCAAGGAGTTGGATGAACACCAAAGATGAAATGTCATGACGTGATTGTTTGGGTCTTCTCCCGATCGACCATCAAACTTGGGAATGTATGATGGTAATTTGGCTGCTATAACTGAGCAATAAGTAGAGTGCGAGATGGGATCATTCAAAATCCTAGATAAATCCGATAAATCCAAAGTAGATAGAAATGAAAATTGTCTGTTGACCTGAGGAAACTGGTAATTTTGGGGAGACAATCTCGTAGGTATGCCAATAGGACCATAAGCAGTTTGTAAATAGTTATAGGGTCCATTCAAATTCGGTTGAGGAGGATTTTGAGTCAAGTAGCCAATATTTGTTGGTTGATTTGGCATGCTACCTTGGAAAGGAGCATCAGATTGGAAATCTTGACCCCAGGTAGGATTTACAATGCTTGGATAAGGCTGCCCAAGATTCGAGGATACAAAAGAATTTAATTGAGGATTTTCCCCCCTAGGCAGTTGTTTATTGCCTTGGAAAGGAAAATTCCAAGGTTTGGTTTGTAATCCAGATGTATACTTCCCGTAAATTGGGTTATGACCCCCAACTTGGGGTTGTCCCCCAACTTGAGGTTGACCTCCAACAGGAAGTTGAGAACCAAAAGTAACAGAATGAATTGTGCCTCCAAGCTGATTGGAGCTACTTGGGATAGGATGATTAGATCCTCCAAGTGGTGGAGGAATGCTAGGCCCTCCAGATAGAACCTGGGTAGGAGTAGGAACAAAACCGCTAGCAACATTATACCCAGGTGGAACAAAA
>JASDQU010407517.1:0-10541 GCA_032191745.1 Picea mariana
TTATAAATAGCAAAATCAATCCTAGGGATATCTCGATCCTCGGGATATCTTAATTTACCCATGTCATTGTAATATATAAAGGGTAATGAACCATAGAGACACATCGAAGAAAATCAATCAAATATCCATATCTGTGAATTACTCTGTATAAGCAGTGCATTGTAAATGATTTTCCATCTATGGGATTAATGAAAGCCTTGCACGTTTTAACCATCTTTACGTACTAGAGCTTTTAGTAGAAATACCTTCTGAAGACCGTGGGCCCAGTCGGAAGGAGTTACTGTCTCAATCTATAATCGTATCAATTGTATTTCAAGTCTGTGATTTAAATTCCTTTGCAACAATTAAGATAAATGCGCAAGTGTGTTGATGTTTTTATAAATTGATTATTCTATTTAATTACAGAGGATAGATGTTTCATTTGAAGGTTATTGATTGTTGTTCCATTTCCCATTGTTGTAGTTTATTGCTTGGGAGTTCCTCTCATTTTCACATATGTTGTTCCTTTTATTAAGTTTTTATTTGTTGTTCCTTTCTCTTAAATTAGCATTTGTTGTTCCTTCTTAATTTTATAGTAATTTGTTGTTCTTTTCCATCAGGTTGAATAATTAGTGATAGATTCATTAGATTTTTTCACAGATTAAATTATTGATTCTCATTTAGATGAATTCAACAAATTCTTTGATGTTTTAATTCACAGTATGTTAGTGATCAAATTACAATTCTGTTGAGTAAGTTCTCAATTTCAAATTTTTTGAATGTGTGGGGAACTTGATTATTGATAAACTCAGATTTGCTTTAACTACACGATTTTAACCTCTACAACTATCTACATAGATTTTGTTGATATTCTTGAAAGAAAAGATGAATCCTTGGTTGATAAATTAATGTCAGACCAAGGTTTTTTTTAGGACATCCTTATAGCCCAACATTTTGGCGTCGTTGCCGGGGAGAATGTCAAAGATAGCATAGGCTGCGTCTCTGGAGGATGAGGTGTTGAAAATGAAAGGTAAGAACCTATGTAGGAAATAAGTAAAATTCTTGAGCCAACACCTACCTTCAGTTGATGCATATAGGTTATATAGGTACTTATAATTTGGTGTGAGTGTGTATGACTAAGAAGAAAGAACTTGAAAAACAAAAAACCCCACCAAAAACTACAAAATCCCATGGCCCGATTCCCCCTGCAAGAAGCATTTTCATAGACAAAATCATCCAAAAAGTTGAATCTCAAGCCTCAGTTGGACCTTGAAAAGGTTCTAACTGAATGCCTCAAGCAAACAATTCACCAACTGCTACTCATGTTGAGGTTCATAGCAGAACTGAAGGGACTGAACAAAGTTTCCAAAATACATATACTCCACCTCTCAGCCCTTTAGATGAGGGAAATTCTTGTAATTTGGAAGAAGGAGAAGGAGAGACTAGTGGGGTTGTTGAACCAAACCCATCACCACCATCCAAATCTGGATCTCCTGTGATTCTGATAGGATAAGGTACACCTAGAATTCCAAATAGAGGTAGCACGATAAAATCCCCTAGAGGACCAAGTAATCAACCACCCCAAATAGAACACATGGAGAGAGAAATCCATGAAGTTTATTGGAATATCTTCAACCAAATGGCACATAAAAATCCACCGAGACCCTTTACTTCCACTTTGGAATATCCTATAGATGTTATGGTTGCTAATGCCCCAATGAAATCCATTTCATTACATAACCTTACAACCTTTCATGGATTGATCTCAGAGGACTCTGATGTGTTCTTATTCGAATTTGATGTCCCATGTATAGGTTATGAATACACCTTTGAACCCCAGGAACTGAAGCTATTCATTTCCACTTTGAAAGGAACATCTTTATGATGGTTTATGGGATTAGGAGGAGGAACTATAAATTCATGGGATGAAATGAAACAAGCCTTCCTTATGAAATATCAAGATTATTGTAGAACCAAGGATCTAAAAGATGAAATCTTTCAAATGAATACAAAATAAAATGAGACACTAGAAGAATATGTTGAAAGGTTTCAATACAACTTTCAAATATCACCTTACAGTACACTACCAGGTGAGGTACTTAAAGCCACTCTAATAAAGGGTATGAAGGATGAGTGGGTGGAAACATTGAATTTAATGGGAAAAGGAAATATTTATCAAGAAACTTATGATAACATTATCCAATTATGCATCAGGTGTTCACGTGGAAGTACACAAAATAGATCGATAATGTGGGCTCCCCTCACCATAAATAGCAACATTACTAGCGGGGGTGTCACCCGAGTAGAAGTTGGTAATATTTTAGAAACTTTTAAAAATGACATTTTGAGTACTCTAACTACACAATTGGATGTTTTACAGGCTAAACATAAACAAGAAGAAGAAGAACAGTCATTGGCCATATTTTTCCACCGATGCAAAAGGAAACATGGTCTAAGGGAATGTCCTTTGGATGTGATTTGGGTTTGCACCATATGTGCCAAAGACCATGCGACAGAGAAATTTCCATCACTCACAAGACTAAAACCTATCTTTAAAGAAGCAGAAGAGGAAAAAGAACCAATATGTATTATGGCTCAATGTTGCCAATGGAAGGCTTGTCCCCCAGGTACACTACAAGACCCTTCCTCTTTATTTTCTGGACAGTATAGTCAAAAGCATAATTCTGGAAACACATGGTAGGGCCAACCATTTTCAAATCCCACATGGCATTCCCAACAATATCCTACTACACCCTAGCCAAATCACCAGTTGCAAATCCCACCTGGCCAAATCAACTAGCTGCAAATCCCACCTGGCCCAAATTGTAATACCCTACCCCATCTTGGCAGAATTCAAATAATAAGCCCTATCCTTCATAGTGGACTAGAAAAGCTTCCCAAGCCCCCAATTGGAATCAAAATTGGCAGCGCCCCATGGGAATGACCAATCAACCCATGGGGATGGCTACTCAAGATGAACCCACTTTACAAGCTCCACTTCAATTACCCCAGAAACCTTAACCTCAAATGTGCCCTCAATTACCAGGTCAACCCAACCCAAATCCTAATAATAGACCAATCCAGCTCATGCAAATTATTGAGAATTTGGAGGGGGAAATAAACTCTGTAGGGTGCAACAAACTATGTTTGAGTTCAGGGTACATAATTTCTCGTGAAGAAAGTAGCATTCATCAAGAGCAAGAGAATGAGAATAATATACAACCAGCAATAAAACCCTCGACTGTGGCTATAACAGACGAGACATAACAGGGGGGAAACATAGTCAAGAAACAAAATCCAGGTGAAATTCCTCCTCCCCCATTTCTCAAGAGATCAATGATATCAAAACTAGTTGCATACCCTAAATTTGATATCAACTGGGAACTTAAAAATTTATATGTTAAAATCCCACTCCTATAGGCTCTGCAAGATATTCCTATCTATGAAAAAAAAAATCAAAGAATTATGTGGGAAGAAGCCTGTAATAAAAGATAATAATCCATCAATTTTCACATGGAAGGAGCTTTGTCTGATCTTATTCTAGGAAAGCGGTAGCCGGTCAAATATAAAGACCCAGAGAATCCCGTGGTAATAGTTCATATACAGGGCTATTTTTTTACAAATAGACTAGTGGATTTGGGGGAACCAATCAATATTCTGACCATTGAGACCTATAACATACAAGGTCTCACCTCCTGCAAACCTACTTCGATTATGTTAGAGTTGGCTAATAGATAAGTGGTTAAACCAGTAGGCACATTACAAGATATAGAAATTTCAGTCGACTCTTGGGAATACCCAGTTTATTTCCTAGTTATCAACCCAAGAAGTAGACTCGATGGACACCCATTGAGATTGGGAATACCATGGCTGAAAATAGTAGATGCATACATAGGATGTCACATAGGAAACATGACAATTTCTATAGGAAGTGCTACAAAGAACCTCATCCTGTATCCTCCAACTAAACTGAGTCTTCCTATCATACATTAGCATTTTCCACCACCTAGATATCCAGAAAAGAATCTACGATCTCCTCCCACACTGGAAGAATCTCTCAGACTCAAAAAACAACTCAAGAATGATGTGATCAATAGATTCATTAGCATCCAAGCCATTATAGGAAACCCAACATGTCAACTGCTAAAAGTTGTTTTAGATAATGAAGCATAGGGAGATCCTTTGGAAGAATTGATGGAGAAAAAAATTCCCACTACTGTTGTCCATAAAAACATATCAATTGAAATTGCACCAAGGAGGTTTCTGAATATTAATGATAATTTGAATGAGCAACAACAACAAAAATTTATTCATATCCTTTCTAAATATCAACAAACTTTTGCTAGGGAGTATCCTGTCATGAAGGGCATTGATCCCCAACTCTGTACACATCATATCTATATTGAGAAAGATGCCCGACCCATCCGACAACCCCAATGATGATTGAACCCTCATCTCAGGGACGTTGTTAAAGAAGAGTTACAGAAATTGATGGATGTATATTTCATATATCTTATTTTAGACAGTCGGTGGGTCTCTCCACTAGTAATCGTCCCCAAGAAGAATGGTAAATGGAGGATCTATGTAGACTACAAAGAACTCAATAAAGCTACCCATAAGGACCACTTTCCCCTACCTTTTATTGATCAAGTCCTTGATACTTTACCAGGGAAGCAATTTTCTTCCTTCTTAGATGGCTTTAGCGGTTATAATTAGATCAAGATTGCTCCGGAAGACCAGGATAAAACTACATTTACATGTCCCTGGGGTACCTTCACATATAGAGTATTTCCCTTTGGATTATGTAATGCTCTAGCCACATTCCAGAGAGCCATTCTAAGCATATTTTCTGATTTGATTAATGAAGGACTTGAAGTTTACATGGATGATTTCACCCCTTATGGCACTGATTTTGATCAAGATCTAAGAAATATGGAGAAGGTACTGAAATGATGCATTGCTACCAGGCTATGTTTAAGTCATGAAAAATGTCATATGATGATGACCGAAGGTGTGGTACTAGGACACTATGTTTCTGCAGATGAAATTAAGGTAGATCCAACAAAAATAGAGGTAATCCTTAATCTACCTACACCTCGTACACAAACTAAGGTACGTAGTTTCCTTAGCTGTGCAGGCTATTATCGTAGATTCATAGAAAATGTTTCAAGAATAGATGCACCTTTACATGCTTTAACTGGTAATGTGGAATTTTAGTGTTCTAATAAGTGTGATGTTACATTTGCACAACTCAAAAGGTTGGTCTCAACAATAGCGGTGCTGAGAGGATGAAACTGGAAATTACCATTTCATATCTCTTCAGATGCATCGAATATCGACATAGTCACTATCCTTGGAGAGGAAGAAGACAAGAAAGCTTATGCTATTTATTTTATTAGAAAAAATCTTACTCCCACTGAATTAAGTTAAACAATAATAGAAAAAGAATTTTTAGCCGTTTTACATACTATTAATAAATTTCACCACTATATAACAAGCTATCCAATTATTCTGTATACTGATCATTATGCTATTAAATATTTAGCTAACAAGCCAATTACTAATGGATGGGTTACTCAGTGGTTATTATTATTGCAGGGATTCAACATCACCATCAAGGATCGTCCTAGAAGAGAGAATATTGTTGCATATTACTTGTCTCGCATACCCAAAAAAGACAACTATTTAACAATTGAAGACCAATTTCCAGACGAACACTTGTTTGTTGTCACTATTAAGACATCGTGGTACGCTGATGTGGAGAATTATTTGGGAGCTAGGCAACTACCAGCACAATTTTCATCAAGAGAAAGGAAACTAATCGTTCAACGTAGTGCATGGTTCACCAAGATTGGTGGATATCTTTTCCAAGTAGGGTTTAATCTTCAGATCCAACGGTGTGTAAGAGATAATGAAATTTAAGACATCTTGAAGGCATTCCATGATGATCCCCGTGGAAGACACTTTGAAAACCGTAGAAATGGGCATAAGGTTTTACAGATGGGCTACTATTGGCCCTCTATATTTAAAGATGCGAAGAAGTATGTCCATGCCTCCGATAGCTGTCAAATGATGGGTTGACCAGGCCAAGCTGATGAAATGCCCCTACAAGCACAAGTAGTTGAAAAACATTTCGAGAGATGGGCACTATATTGTGTTGGCCCCTTCAACCCAAAATCAAATCAGAAGGCTTCTATACTAGTTTCAACATATTATATGACCAATTGGGTAGAGGCAGTAGCCTTTCCAAACGCAACAAAGGAAGAAATCATCAAGTTTCTCTTCAAATTATTCGTACTCTATGGATTACCCAGGGAAGTAATCACTGACAATGGGTCACAATTTACAACACGTAAAATTATGGACACCCTGTGCAATTATCACATTAAAGATAGAGTTACCTCCCCATATCACCCACAGGAAAACGAACAAGTGGGAAGTACCAATAAAGTCCTGGAGGCAATCTTGGCAAAAAAAGTCTCAACCAGCCATCAAAATTGGGCAGCCGAGATTCCAAATGCCTTATGGTCTTATCGCACAACATGGTGTAACACTACTGGATACTCTCTTTATCATCTAGTCTTTGGAAAAGAACCTATATTTCCAATTGAATTTGAGATCAAGACTCTAAGAAAGGCCCAAGAGATTGGAATGGATCTTACAGAGGCACACACACAATGCCTACAACAACTCAATGAGTTATATGAAGAACTCTTGTTCTCCCTTCATTGCACAACTATTATTCAGCAGCAGAGAGCTAGCTGGCATGATAAACATATCAAGAACAAAGCCTTCAAGAAAGGTGATTGGGTGTTTCTCTATGATTCCAGATTTCAGGATTTTCCTGGAAAATTATAGACAAGGTGGTTGGGACCATATGAAATCATTGAAGTTCATGATAATGGCATTGTCACTTTAGTTACCATCGATGGGTTTGGTTCTCCTTTTCTGGTAAATGGACATCAGCGACGATGCTACCATCAGTTGCTTTTAAAAGAATCCTTTTGCCAAGAAGTAAGTAAGGACCCTACTATTCATATTTTAGTTGGATGGGAAGGTAACCCAATAGCTTCAACTTCATGAAATTGATTGTTTTGTCAACACTGTACATATTGTGTATAGTTTTCTTTACAGATTTAATTGAGTTTTTAGTTTTTTTACTTTCTAGGAAAGTCACTTGGGAGAATAAGAACTAGAAGAGATGATTGTAATAAATATCATTAGCACTCTTTTTTGTACTGGGTATCACCTCTTTTCTGTTCCTTATCCAAAATTTCAATTTACTCCATCTCATTTTTTAAGATCCCATAAAATATAAACCATGTTTACACAAAAGATGAATATTTCATGTTCCGCAACAAAAATTGAGCGACTTTAGTAAATAAAAAATGAATGCATGACACTAACAAACCATCCAATACTTCGATCATTGAATAAACCTACCCATAAAAAAATTGAATGAATTTAGTTGATGACTAATCAATTCTAGATTCCCTAAAAACATCTGCGGGTTGTATCCAATTATTTAAATGGGATGGTTAAAAACTGGAAAATCATCGTTGCCGTTCATTTGAATGGAACAACTATTTTTCCCCTCATGCGATTGTTGTTCCCTTTGTGTGTAGTTTTCCTTCATTTGATTGGAACAACTGTCGTTACCTTCATGTGATTGTGCCCTTCGTGAGTAGTGTCATTCATTTGAACGGAACAACTGCCATTCCCTTCATGCGATTGTTGTTCCCTTCATGATTAATGTCATCCATTTGAAAGTAATGAATGTCGTTCCCTTTGTTACAACGGTTGTTCCCTTTGTCGTGATTGTTGTTTCTTTTTTCGATAGCATTGTTCATTCAAAAGAAACAATTATTGTTCCTTCTACGATGTTTCCTTATTGTTGTTCCTTTCCCTCAAAAGTCACGATTCTTTTTTCATGAAAAATAATGATGTTATTACGTTATCCACTCCTTTGTGTATGACCTTCACTAATTAATTTTCAATAGCATCACTTCTAATTATCATAGTAACGATTTTTCATTTTCTTTTGTGGACTATATAGCATACTTTATCAAATTGTTTTTGGATTGATTTCTCCGAATTATCTTGATATTATTCATGATCCTTAACCACCATAATTCTTTTCTTTCCCCTATATATATACATATACTTGAATGATAATTTACCTTGATAATCTAATAAGGAGTCTAAGGCCATCCCTCACTCTTAAGGAGTAGATGAGCCTCCCTTAATAAAGCCTAAAAAAAATGATGGAAATAAAAATTAAAGAAATAAAATTCTCCCACAAAGGATAGGGGGTCTCATCATGAGCCAACTTACCATGATCATAAGATAATAACGTAAGTGATATTCCCACTATGGATACCACACCAAGGCAATGGAATTTGGAATTTTTTTCGTCAAAGGACAAGAGGTCTCATCATGAGCTGATTTGTTCACTTAGATTACAATCAGTGAGTGACATTATCATTATATGGCTACCAAGCCAGGATAGTGGTATTTTGGGGAAAAGATGATTCAAACTATTTATTCAGGATACGAGATCATCTATGGATTAAAAGGAAACTTTTTCGATGCTATGGACTCCTGCTAGTAGTAGTGGCTCTGCCTGTGGTATGGAAATCTATCTTAAATACACTAAGTTTTTTTGTGTGTTCCTAAGACTTCCTTTCTTAAAAGAAGCTATCATTCTGGTTATATTCAATAATAAGGGAAAGTAACAAATTTATGACATGGAATATTTCTAACATGTGAACAAATTTAGATTACTCTATATATTTTTCTTAAACATATTTTTTGAACATAGGTATGTGAATTTGAATTTCCCACAAAAGAATGATTATTGTTCATGATTACCGTTAAAGTGATTTTGAAGGTTATGAATGATTGTTCTCCCAGCGACAGTGGCAGCATAGTAATCACCCCTCACTTGAACTACTTGCCATGATTACACTCGCACATATCGACAGTCAAGGTCGACCTTTTTATTTATCAGGGGGAGGATATTCTACACATATATTGATATATCATAATGATTGCAATAAATGGGAAAACTCACATTTTTATATACATTTGGTGTTCTATGATATTCACCATTTCTGGTAATATTTTCTCAAACGCTGGTCGAACTAAGTTGCAGACGGGAATGATAGATGTCCTTATCTTTTTACATAATACATGGTTCGTCGAAGTGTATCCCGAGAGCCCACATTGCTACAGGTAACTGACAAGGAAATGGAAATTTTAGCTCATCTGGGGTGGAAAAAATATTTCAACAAATTGCAGGGATATGACACAAATATCATGCTAGCATTTTTACAGAACTTGTAGAGAGGAGTCTCTATGATCTGAGACATACACATTCTAGTCACTGGGGAAATTATAGATAAGGTAACAAGCCTCCCCAATGGAGGCATACAGTGGGCTGGAAAGTATACAACACTCAATAAGGTTGTGGAATCCTTCATAGAACCAGGAGAAGAACTCGATAAAAAAGGGAAAGGACTCAACCCCACCACTCTCAGCAAGCCATGGAGGGAGCTAGTAGGAGTAATACAAAGGTATATCACATGTGATGGGAGGTACGATGTAGTGAGTTCGTGCCACTTCAAATTGTTAGCAACACTAAAACAAAGTTTAGTAATAAATTTTCCATTCTTTTTAAATTCCATGCTGCATGAAGTTGCTGCAAGGACTCAGAAGGCTAATGACCCTGTCAATATAATTAGTCATCATGGAATAGTAAAGATAATAGTAAACAGGGACTAGACAAGCACAAATAACTTGAGGAGATTTAATCGAGGACGATAGGCCCCTACAAATCGAACAACCCGAAATCCACCAAGAAATTCCCTCACAAGGAATAGAGACAACTTGGCTAGAAGGAGACAGTTCCCAAATTGAAACTCCACTACCCCAGCCTGAAATTGAAGAAAACCCCATCCAACTGGCATAAACTTAGACCAAACAGGAAAAAATATCAAAGGAGAAGAAACAAAGAACAATTGTTGTTCCTAAAACCTCTATTGTGAAAAGAACAAGGGGTAAAAACATAATTCAACTTGAAAACATTAAGGAAACTATGCAAACAGAACAACCCTCACATGAGAACAAGATAAAATGCACAGATAAAACAACCATCACTTGAAATCCTTACAGAACAATTCTTCATAAGTTATGAGGTAGAGATGGCTCAAGTACTGGGGAATTTAGGGACATCAATTACTGAAGACACAGACAGGTTTGGAGAACACCAAGCTCCAACTTCTTCTTCAAATCCTATCTTGGATATTCCTAACATGGAGATGCCATCTCCTAAAGATATAGAACAACTAGAACCTCACATTGAGGTAAGCAGTCCTTTAGAACAGACAAAACACCCAGAAGAAACAAGGGAGCAATGACCATCTGATCAAGGTAGGTAAGACCTTGAAATTCCCCATAAAATGAAAACAACAGTCAAAGGCCACAATAAAATCAAAAAATTGAAACATATAAACAAGATATTGAGAAAAAGGGTTAAAAAAATCAAATTATTGAAACAAAAA
>JASDQU010407521.1:0-10597 GCA_032191745.1 Picea mariana
TGAGCAGGTATATGAACAATCCAGGTAAAGAACATTGGGAAGCAGTAAAGTGGATTCTCAGGTATTTGAGAGGTACTACTACACATGCATTATGTTTTGGAGGTTCAGACACTTTTCTACAGGGATATGTTGATTCAGATATGGCAGGTGATAAAGACAGTAGGAGGAGCACCACGGGGTATGTTTTTACTATAGGTGGAACAGCAGTAAGTTGGATTTCAAAACTGCAAAAGGTTGTTGCACTTTCAACAATAGAGGCAGAGTATGTTGCTGCTACAGAGGCTAGTAAAGAAATGATTTGGTTACAAAGGTTTATCGAGGAATTGGGAAAGAAGCAGGAGAACAACAAGTTGTACTGTGACAGTCAGAGTTCCATTCACCTTGCAAATAACTCAGCCTTCCATTCGAATACTAAACATATACAGTTGAGGTACCACTTCATACGATCCGCTTTGGAAGATGGACAATTGAAGCTGGAAAAGATACACACTAGCCAGAATCTTGCAGACATGTTAACAAAGGGAGTAACCAAGGAGAAACTGAGTTCTTTCTCAGTTTCAGTTGGTCTTCAAGAATGAATATGAAGATGAGAAATTTGCCAGGTCCAAGAAGGTTAAGAGTCCAACATATACAACAGCGATGGAGTTGTTGAGATCAGTCTCCAAGTGGGAGACTGTTGGTTGTGGATCCTGATTATCTTCCTGATTCAGAGGTCCTTGCTTTCAGCTGTGTTTATACCCCATGAAGTATTTACACCCCAGAAGTATGTACACTCTTCCACGCGGGGGAGTGCAGAGGGGGGGTACCCCCTCTGCGGGGTCCAAGGGGTCGATCCCCCCGGCTGGGGGGTCTAGGGGCAAGTGGGCCCCCAGCGGGGGTTCAGGGGCGAAGCCCCCGAAGAAAAAATTGCCTTATAAAAGTATATTGTAATTTCATTGTAAATTTGGATCATTCATTATAAGGTCATAGATCTAATGGTAGAGATTATGTTAGGGTTTTTTTCCCTAGAAGGCAACCCTCTTTTACGAGGGAAATGTATTATGGCTATGGACAAAGGTGAATATTGTATTCTGTGAGAGGAGACTGTGAGAGAAATAAGAGGAAGTTACAGCAGGTTTTGTTGTAGGTTGTATCCCTTCATTTGCTGGATAATAATAAAGGAAGGACCTGGCAATTTCTCTGGTGGACATAGCCCACACTGGGTGAACCACGTAAATCTGTGTCTCTCTTGTATTGTGTGTCTTATGTGTTTTGTTTCTAAATTTGTTTTATTTTATTGCTCTGCGGTCCTGTTTTTCTAACAAGGCACGACTTCCATGGCTCACCATCCTAGACATTAAATTACATTCAATTCAGATTTCAAATTTAAATTTTAAATGAGGCTGCGCCTCTCTTCAACCTTTTCATGCATGCGTGCTGATGTGGCTGGTTGGCTGGCTGGATGATGGGGAGAGATGCTCCTACATCAAAATGTCAATTGTTACTCATGTAAATCCCATCCTGGAAATATTCATTATCATCACTCAAAGCCAAAATTCAGATGTCAAAAATTCTTGAGAAGATCCATGCACAGTTGCATGAGGACATGCAACAAGTTCAATTGGGGGGTATATGTTGGGACTCAGAAATGTCGTATTTCCATCCACCTTTCCCTTCATCATTCTTCCCATTTGATCGCCCCATTAACCTTTCATGATACCATTTTCATATTTATATATGAGTTTAACTTTATTATTTTCCAAATCATTTATTTTAGTATTAAAAGGGAATTTGTGATTAAATATTAGAAAATTGACATGTTTTCATATATATCTCAAAAATTTGTGAGCTTTATCATGTGTAGGAATATGTGAAGGATTAATAAAAAAGACTTATCGAATGTCTCCTCCACCATTTCAAGGAGATAGTTATTCAAAGCTTATTCCAAGGAGAAGATCATGGAGATTTGGTTGTCATATCTTATCCAAGATATATGAGAGATATGTGTGAGGATTTGAAGGGATAATATTTTGTAATAATGAGAAATTGGTTGAGAGAAAAGTGGATCTGTAATTATGAGATGTTTATCTCCTTTTAAAATCTCTCATGTGAGTGCCCTCTCTTCATAAAAAAAGAATTACTATTATGTAGATTGGGGAAGAATTATTATTATGTAGTTTAGGGGTATTGTTATGAGATAGGTTCTTGAGGAGGATTGTTATTATGTATATTAGATTCACGAAGAGACTCCTTTTGTAAACCTACCTGTTGAAGATTAATGAAAGTTTCAATTTAGTGATTTTGTCTCTCTTAGAAGTTAGCATCTTGTGATCTAACGCTTCCATGTTGGCATCGGCAAGGGCCACCAATCCAGCTTGGTAAACTTATTGTAAATTGTTAGTGTAGATTTTCATTTTATGTGCCTGTTATTTTGATTTCATGTTATTTTGTTTGATTTCACTATTTGAATGTGTTGCAAAGTGTGGTAATGCAGGAATGGTTGTATCTCTGTATTTCACCATACATGAGATTTAATGGAGAATCCCACTTGTTAGTTTAGTTTCTCCAGGAGATAGAATCAAAGTTCATATTTTATTTTCATAAGACATCAATGAATAGTTCCATCACCTGAGCAAGAGCTTTTGTTTGTTTATGAGTTTTGCTTTCCAGCTTTCGAGTTGTGTGAATATTGTTATTTTTAAGAGTGTGTTGGTTTCTAAATGGTTTTCTTATCTAATCTATACTAAACAGACATAGGAACCTATATGTTATCGACACATATAGTGCATAAACTCTACTGATTATGAATCTCGGTTGATAATTTATGTTTGGTAATATATTATGAAAATAATTGCACCAACATAATGCAAATATGAAAAATGGAGTGATGACCTATCCTATATGTCGGTCAAAGAAAATACTTGCTGAAGTAATGAACGAGTGTAATGACAATAGAATTCGCAAAAATCCCTGGACAAAACCACCAAAACCAACTCCTTCCACCACACTATTATTCCACTAAGTCAAAAAATTATCAAAAACTATGTAAAGTGGGTAAATTTTTTCTAGTAATAGTAAAAATAAACAATTTTAGCATACCATTTGAGTTTTTTACCGACATAGTGCATTTTGGACCAATTTTCTTGTGATCTTCAAGTGTTGATTGCAAGAGCTATGAGCGATGGAATTGACAAACGTCTATACCAAGTAAGTGTTATTTCCTTCCTCTTCAATTATAGTGGTTTAAAATTTCAAGTTAGTCCTCATTTTTTAAGTTTTAGAGGGTAAAACTTACGAATTAGGGTGTATGCGGGATGTAGTTCATCGAGTCGTATATATGGAGACGTCTACTCAGGTAAGGAAAATCATTCCCACATATATGTGTCCCTACACGCGAATGTTAACATTATAGCCCGCATACAAGTACACAAACTAGTTTTTAAAAGAGTTTGACTGAAAAAATGGTTTTCCTTTTATAGGATGGCACTTGAATGTACAGAGAGAGAGAGCATGAGGAAGTAGATGCATCGGTGGAAAGAGATGTGGGGGTCCAATTGACTCTAAAATGATGTGGCTTATACAAATTTTGGGCTCTCATAGGAATGAGGGCTCAAGTTAGGTTACTCCAAATGATGGTAAACTTCTAGGATCTGGATATAGAGGCCTTCAATTGCGATGGAAAACCATTGAGAATTGAAGTATATGACATTTACTTTCTCACAGGATTGTCTCATTCTAGCGAGGTGGTGAATCTCAAAGCTATGGGAGTTGGGGGTGGTATGAACATAGAGGGCTACATTGCCACCCACTATGTTGTAGGCACAAACAAAGTAGGGAGCCAACTCCCCATCAGGGTGATCGAGAACCTGAGTTTAAATATCATTGCTTTTGTACTTACACGGATCATAGGGTTGGCCTCGTTGCACCAGGAATCAAGGCCACTCATTTTTTACATAGTGGAGTGTTTATGACCCACAATTTATGATTGGTGCACCTCACTAATAACTAACATGAAGAGCCAACTGACAGATTGCAAACAAGGGAGGAAAAGAAACTTCAGGTTCGCATCTATCTTCTGTTGTTTTTTCTTTGAGCGGGTTCTAGGATTTATCCCTAGAGTAGAGATCATTCCACATGGACCACGCAATCGATCCATGTAACAGTGGAATGACGTGATGAGGTGGATAGGAGGTGGTAGGGTACTAACCCCCTACAATGATGATCTCTTCTTCTGGTGGTGTGGATAGGTTATATCCATAGATGACTACCCCTATGGTCGAATCAACTATAGAGGAGATCCAGATATGCCTCTGCTACCATGCTCTGCCTACTGTGATATAGGTATGAATTTTTTTTATATATTTCATTTTTTTTCAAAAAGAATAAAAAAAGAAAATATTTTTTATAGCATCAAGTATTAACAATGGATTTGTCATGTAGATGTGGGTCTGTGATGACCAGATGGATTTCCATGACATCCATGAAGGAACCAGGGAGATGAACATGCAGGATGAGATGCAGAGAAAGTGCTTCAAAATGTGCAGGGGAACCTGTCTCGATTGACACATAGGATTCTTATGGTTCAGGTGGAGGATTTGCCAAAGGCTATGCAATGGTAGGTGGTGGGTGTTCCCCATGCATGGGTGCAACTCTTTTGGTTTCTCGCAAATGGCGTAGTATGCTATCATGATATGCATCTGGAGCCACAGGTGTAGATGTATTTGTCATTATATCTACTGGCCATATATGTAGTTTGAGGGTATGAGCCCCATTTTGTACTATGACACCATATTTTTTGGAGATATGAAATATAAAAAACATTGGTCTTCGACTTTAATTTTATATGTTACAATGTGTACATTGATTACTGTGCTTTTTTTACTTTAGTTATGTGAAAAATTACAATCTAAAAAATAATTAGCATATGCATCGGATACATAATTAGAACTTCTAGGTATGTGATTGTAAGCAATAAAATCAAGTATCGTTCCAAAAGTCATAATTGTAGGAATCATCGGAGTAGAGTAGGGTTTCTTACATAGTAACTATCATTTAAATGACATACTACTCACTGGGAGTCCATACGAACCTCTAAATACAAAACACAATGTGAAATGGCATCACTTAATAGTTATATAATGACGCTATGCTCAACCACACTATTCGTTGATGGCTCCAGAAAAATGTCTTCTGAAGACACCATTTGTCCCTTGGGTGAGTAAATGACCCAAGATGCAGAAGCCAAGTTTTGTGTATGACAACAAGCACCATCTGGAAATCCTAAGTAAACCGAAGAATCCATTGACATCTACCAACTGAGGGAAAACTCGATAAGAAAGATAATGGCACAATGGAAAAAATATATATACACTAAGATACACTAGTATAAAAAGAGTTACGACGAAGCTTGAGGGATTAAACATAATATCTTTTAATGTAGAGTCCATTTCTTGGCTCGACCAACATATTCCCTTCATAGTCCTCCAATGCATAGGCTCCCTTTTCTATAACACATCGCACGATATAAGGACTGTTCCACATGGGGTTGAACTTGCCTGCCCCCAATGGTTCATTTGTCTTGGTCATACGAGAGGACCAATTCACCGTAAGTGTATTGTCGAGGAAAGACAAATCTATCATACTAGACCTTAACACATCGTTAATTCATGTCGATATCCATAGAGGCATCTCAATTCTCCTCATATAGGCACTCTAGGTGTACGAGGCATTCTTCAAGATCGAAAGTGTCAAGTAGGAGCTCAATTTCCAGTCTAAGGGAATTGATTTCACATTCAATCGAAAGGATCGACTCCACACCATGTACTAACTGAAGAGGATAAAAATCGGTGGAAGTATTAACGAAGGTTCAATATTCCCAAAGTATAGTTTAATCATTGAATTCCAGTAAGATTTTCTATGGCTGACACTTTTTTGCAATATGGTCTTGAGAGCTTTGTTCACAGCATCTACTTTTCCATTTTCCTAAGGATAATAAGGGGAACAATAACCATGCTTAAAAACTAGTTTTGATGTTAATTCCTTCATCATTGCATTCTGAAAGTGACGATCATGATAAGTGACAATCTCATTGGGGATTCTGAACTAGGATATAATTTGGTTGAACATGAAAAATGTGGTAGTCTTACCATCATATTTAATGGTAGGCATGGCCTCTTCCCATTTAGTGAAGTAATTCACGACCACGATAATATTTTGATTCCCCCTAGTCGAAGATGGGTTAAATTCCATAAAATCCACCCCCACTTATTGAAGGACCGACGGTGATGACTGGGTGAAGAGGGGTTGGATGAGAGCACATTTTCTGAGTGAATACCTAGCAAGGGTGACACTTCTTGACCAATTCAACACAACCTTTAAAAATTGACAACCAAAAATAACTTGCTTGCAATATTTTCTGGGTTGTCGCAAGCCCATATAGATGACCACCATAAGCCCCACTGTGGCAGTCATTAATAACGGACTCAACTTTTTCGTGATTCAAGCAATTACGCAACATATTATCCACTCCTTGATGATACAAAGTATCACTGAGAATAAGGTAGTTTTTAGCTTGATATCGTATATGTCATCGATTGTCTCTCGATAGATGGTGAGAGAACTTCAAGGTTTAAAGATAGGTTAAAATATCTCCATACCATGGGTCCAGACATGAGATACAAAAAATATGTTCATCTACAAATGAATTGTAATGAATGATGTCCTCATCCAGTTGAGGGAAGTATGATATCAACTTGGCAAAAATCTAGTGATTTCATAGATTTCGCCGGAGCAAAATCGAAGTCCAATTCTTGCAAAATAAAAATCCACTTATTGTGTTTTCCCTCTATGATACACCTAGTAAGGACATATTGAAATGGATTGAAATATGCAACTACGGTAGTTTTGAAAATAAATATATAATGTCATAATATTTGAATCACGTGTACGACAACCAAGGCTAGTTTCTGAATGTGAGAATATTTTAGTTCAGGATCGACTAAGTTTCGACTAAGATAGTAGAAAATGTTCTCATGGAGCTCATCATCCTCCTGAACCAGAACCATACCAACTGTCCCTTTGGATGAGACGATATAAAGAAAATAATCTCTACTGTAATCTGGAGGCTTCAATAGAGGCGTCAATACCAAGGCTTTCTGAAGAGAATTGAAGGATTCTTTGGCTCGCTCATCCCATATAAGCAAAGTTTCCTTCTTCAAAAGATGCATGAAACCCTTAGTTATATTTGCATAGTTCACTATAAACCAATGTAATAAGTTATCCTTCCCCTGTAAACCCAGAAGTTGATGAATGTTGCGAGGGGGAGGAAATTGAAGTATTGCCTCAAACTTCATAGGATCCACCATGATCCCATGCTCAGAGATTAAGAATCCTAAAAGAAAAAAAGAACTAACACATAAGATGCACTTTTGAGGGTTTAAATGGATGCAATAATAATGAAATCTCTAAAGTACTAGTCGAAGGTGAGTAGAGTGATATACTCTCTTGTGAGAGTGAGCAATGAGATCATCAAGGTAAGATTCAACAATATGCTTTAGATCATGAAAATAAAAGGTCATGGATCATTGGAAGGTTTCTCTAGCGTTTTTAAGTCTAAAAGGCATTTTTCAATATGAAAAATTAACCCAAGGACAAATAAATGTCATCTTATGTTGATCCTTGGGTTTGATCTGAATTTGATTATATCCTGAAAATCCATACATAAAATAAAAAACCTCGCTTCCCTCACACTCATCGAGAATCTGATCAATGAAAGGTGTAAGGAAGTTGTCTTTAGGACAAGCCTTGTTTAGGTCTCGAAAATACATACATTCATGGATGGTTCCCTATTTCTTATTCAAGGGAATGGGGTTGGATACCCATTCAGTCAAGGGAACCAGATAGATGAAACCAACATTAAGTATTTTCTCTACCTCTTCCTTAATAGTAGATCCCTTCCTAGGATTAACAACTCTAAGACATTGTCAAAAAGTTATAGCATCCAGATAATTATTTATCTCAGGTTCAACAATGTGAGGGTCGATTCTTGGCATCTCTTTGTACAACCAAGTGAATACGTCACAAAATTATTTGAAGAGATCGGTGTAGATATGAATTTATTCAGGAAAACAATCAGCATCGATATATACATTTTCAATTTTGTCAGGGATTTGAGAGATGTCGATCGTGATGGTAGGAGAAATATTCACCATGATTCCTTCGACATAAATGCCATGTGTATCTAGTGGAACCATGGCATTACCAACCATATCACTCAAGGATAAAATAGTCTTGTTCGATCCTAACAAGCTCTAGGAGGATGTCAAAGCGATGATGCATATCGTCCAATGGTGTATTAGGACCACTCATCACCTCTAAGATGCCTCCATCCAAAGGTAAAGTATCGTCGAGGAAATCATGTGAGAAATACGACGAGGTGGCCCATATGGGCTTGAGAACATGATCCTCCTCATCCGTCTTCAAGGAGACTGGATCTGGGTTAGCAGTAGAGTCAACAACATCTTGATACGTTATCTCTGTCACTGCCAGTGGCATTTCCATTCCAATATGTGACTATCCTTCACAGGATATGGTCAGGGAAGGTAGGGTCCAAGGATTGTTTAAATACAAAGTACGAAAAGGAATAGACCTCATTGACAAGAAGAGCTACTGGACATGGCATAAATGTGATGAATTGGTGCCACAAAATTAAAGGTACCCATAAGGGAGGAATACATTCTGAAACCAATATCCTCAGTTGTCGGTTGGGAAATGTTGATCATTGGGATCGAAGACCCAATTGATGCATTAGGACTAGCATGCACAAAGGATAATTCATCAATCGTCACTATTTTCCCTTCGTGAGGAAAACATAAAATGCAAAAAAAAGATGATATGACTATAGTCATAGCCTAAGTACAATAATAATAAATTATAGTCAAGGGGCGTATCACCCACCTTGATATACACCTCCACTATTTTTCCACCTAACTGGACTAGAAAGGAATGAATAATTCCATGGGGACAAAAATAAAAACCATCAAAAGTGGTCAACATAGTCGGAGATTGAGAGAGGGTTGGAGAGCCAATGGATTTCCAACAGGTTAAGGACATCACACACGTTGTAACACCTTCATCAATAAAATTTCATTTGATTGTATAATTTGAGTAATACACATGGATTTGAAAGGCCAAGCGGTAAGGAAAGTGAGGCTTCGCATCCATGGTGTCAAGCTTGATAACCTTAGAGCCAGACAGGTCTAGAGCTCCTAAATCATATAACAAGACATTCATCTATGAAGGAAATGTTTGGAACACCTCCAAAGTTGACATTGCACAAGGGGTTTGACCCAGATCTTAGAAAATCTAATAGTTTTGGGTAGCTCTAGCATTAGGGTTGTGGGAAAATCATTTTAGTACTCCTTTTGGAAGACAAGGTAGAGGCTTTGGATTTTCGATCTACAAAGGTGTTTTAAGAGGAGGGGGAGACTCTTGACCTAAAACAGCCTGCGAAGAACTATAATCACGATATCGAGTGGCTACATTAATCTGAGACTTGACCATATTTACATGTAGATCATCACCTTCATGCGCCAGAGGATTTTGATTCCTACTCAGTTCATTTCCGGCATTGGAGGAGCTCGAAGCCATGTGTTGATTGTGTAGAAACAGATTTCTCAACACAACAAATGATTGAGATAAGAGCCTCATGACTTACTCAAGTTTGGGGAAAAAGTGGGTAAGGTGATCATATGTACAAAGTTTACAAGGAAACTTTACCTTCTTCTTTTCTATCTTTCCCTCACCAACATTGTTATTCGATCTATCATTGTTAGCGTTGTCCTTGGTGTTAACACTAATATTTTCATGATCATTTTTTTCTCTTAAAAAATTCATATTTTTCCTGCTAATCATGCCTTCTTAGAATCATTTTTTCCATCTTAAGGTCATATTAGGGGGTTTAAATTCTAAAACTAAGATTTTGAAAAGGGGTCTACAAGAAGTTCTTGCAACTCTCCACACAGGAAAGATGACTGGCTCTATAGGAAGTTCTTGCAACAACCTATTTTCATGAAAATGACATAGTTTTGGGTTTTTTTTGATGGATGATGGTGAAGTATGATAATTACACTATTCCACACCCTAAAGTACACATATGACATCAGTAGTGAGACAACAAAAAGTAATCATAAGCCACAATGGCATGAAATATCATATGCTCTATTTTTTCCTTATAACAAGAAAAGGGGGTTTGGAGATGGTTTTGTGATTCTTAGGGATGGATTGAAACATGTTTTATCCTTAAAACACCATTTTTTATCATCAAAAAAGAGTTTTTGGAAAAATCTTGTATGAAAAAGCAGAAAATAGGCTGTTGAAAACAAGGAATTTTCTAGAAATGGCTATTTTTTCAGTCAAGTTCAAACTCAGTCTCTGACCAAATGGACAGGCATTTGTGAAAAAAAAAAAGAGAGTATTTTCTCAAACATGAGCTCATACAAAAAGGTGTATCTTATTTTTTTCACAAGCATCCCGTTTTGGGAGATACAAACAAATATTCACAACTCATTTTTCAAATTTGAAAATTTTGGAATTTCCTGTTTTAGTAATCAACTTTGTG
>JASDQU010407523.1:0-10572 GCA_032191745.1 Picea mariana
GAAGATCATCCAGGTCTTCCATCATTCTTCATTGATTCCGCAGTGCTCCCATATTCCGGGTATTATATTTTAGTTGCTTATTTGTATTCCGGCTAAGATTCTTTTGTCTTTTGATCTAGCTGAGTGTTGTTATTTTATTCAGCTACAGTTGCTTATTTGTATTCCAGCTAAGATCCTTTGTCTGTTGATCTAGTTGAGTATTGTCAGTTTAATTAGCCGCATTCGACCATTTTGTAATCCACAGAGATATCATAATACAAACTTTGCAGTCCTTTGTCACATTTATTATTTGTATGATTATTTATATGCTGTAAACCTTTGATCCTACACACACATTAGCAACGTTTCGTAGACTAGCCAAGTCAGAAAAATTATAGATATATCCCTCAGCGACATTGCGAGAGGATGTTGGTGGTTTAGCAGTGGAGCACCAGTTGAGGGAGGAGCATGATGAGTACCCAGGATCACTGATAATTATGGAGAGATATGATCCATAGATACATGAGGATGTGCATAGGTCACAGGGACCACCTTTCACGAGGGATGTTGAGACAATTGAGAAAACACGTACACATGGGGATTCCGGAGCCAGGGGCAATTATGAGAACACTTCCATTTGTGTTCCAGGATTGATTGAACTTCATGTAGAGGATGACCCTGTAGTACACCCACGATCCAGGATGTTGCAAGTGCATACAGGAGATCACATGAGTATGCAGGGGCACACAGTGATGAGTGGTAGTTCACAGAGACATACAGAGTTGTACAATGGGATTCAAGGGGACGTACTGAATTGCAAGGAGGATATGTACTTAGTAGAGCATGGAGATTCCTCTCCCTTGCAACAATATACAGATATGGGTGATCACCTTAACCATAGAAACAATTGCATGAGTGATGATGTATGAAGAATGATTGACCCGCAGTTGGTGGAGGTACCTACCGTTGTACCTGATGGTTGGTGTTCAGTGATGAGTACAAGTGATTATTTACCATGGGTGCCAATGGATGAGATTTTGGTTAAGTCCTTTGGATTGACCAAAGCATATGATACTTTCCAGTCCTACAGTTGGTTGCAGATATTTATGATAGCATTTCCCGATACTTTCATCATTGACAACAACACAGGGGGAGCTAGACAGTGGCATGAGACATGGAGAGGTTGTAGGTCGAGACCACTTGACATGAGTTTCTTGATTGCATTCATCAAGATAGGGGTGGATCATCAGGGGCAGACGGTTGAGGCCATGGGCATGATGGGGAGTATCCTTGGCCATGGGACAGATGATATCTTAGAGGTTGTTACATATTCAGACTCTCATTAGGATGATGGTGGAGTGATTTCGACAGTTACCAGTAGGGCACACCAACAGTTAGAGGGGATTGGAAGTGGTGAACTTCCAAATTTGACGTGGGATTCGAGAGTCCATTTGGTCAATAGTTTGTTTCTTCTTATGAGGATCCAGGAGTGGAGGGTCTAGTATGGATACTTTGAGCAGACAGTCATGATCATAGTAGAGCAACATCGACATGATGGTCCCTGTCAGAGACTAGCATGGGACCTTGGGATTACAGGACCGGACATTTCATTGACTGATGGGGAAGAGAGGATGTTTGCAGGGGGGAGTCACTTTAATTTTCCATTGAGTTTCAGTATTGGGGAGAGCACGTCACTGACTGGTGATTATTTGAGGTCTTGTAGTACCTCACTATGGTAGCAACATGTTTAGTCGGTGGGGGTCGTGTTGAGTTTGGTATGGTTTGGTAGGATAGACCCATTTTGGGTTGAGGCCATATGTTATTTGTAGGAGACTCATGGTGTTGATATGTTACATAACTATACTCCACAGGGCATTTTATTTGACACTCTGATATGGGATCCAGGGATTGGAGTGCTTGGTAGTTCAACATTTGATGGAGTTTTGTTTCGAGTAGAGTGGTTACTCAGGGAGTTGACTGAGATTCCTCGACTATTGATCATTCTACTCATCAGGAGCATGTGGGTGTCATGGCTGGTGAGCACTTGGAGATACCACATCTGGAGGGGAGTCTACCTTGTGTCACACAGGTGGATATGAGACCCCGGTATCATATGTAGTCGGATTCATTTATTGCTCGAGGACAAGCAATAATCCGGCAGGGAGGACTGTAATATCCCCATTTTGGGACATTATAACTTTACAGAGTGTTATACCTACCAGAGTAGCCAGATAGGGGTGACAGAGAGTTCGAGAGATAGTGAGGGGTTTTATTGGGTCTAACTTGCATCATTCATCATCAAGATCCATTCCACACAACTTGGTTTTGGTTTCGTTGCATTCCGACGATTTTCGTAATTTTGAGTTATTATGGGTCATATCTTAATTAATTTCACTTAGAAGGTCATAATGGGCATATTACTTGGATAAACCTTTTATTGTAATAGCTCATCGGAATCGGGAAGAAGATCACTACAGGGTAAGATGATGAGAAGTGACTTTCAGTGGTCGGAGAAGCCATAAGGATAGATAAATCACTTTTTAGAGGTAAAATGATTAATTAATTAATTAATTAATTAAGTGATTGAATCAAGGAATAATAAAATAAAGTAAAAGTCACTTGGAGGGAAAAGGTCAACAATGAATTAGGGTTTCAGCAGTGAATTAGGGTTTTGGAAAGCTATAAGAGAAGAGTCAGCGACCTAATTCATCATTATGCAGATTATGACTTGTCATTGAGGAGAAGAGGCGCATCTTAGGAGAGATAGTTCAGTGGATTCCAGGAGGAAGACACCAATTGGTTGATTTCGGTGTTGAGAGACACACCCTAGTCACCGGGAAGATCTTTCAGGTCTTCCATTATTCTTCAGCAACAATTACATAGTGTTCAACAGCAAGGGCACATTCATCCAGAGTGAGGGCGCAAATTTTGAGAGGGTTTTTAGTCGACTTATCCCATCCAGGGAAAATTCTGAGATTTCCCTTCGACCCATTTAAGAGGAAGGCAAGGCACATATTTTGCTTGGCTCCTCATCATATTCCGATGGTGGAATCAACTGGGGTGCATTTTCCAGACTTGGATGTGCGACACATTTGGCGGATACATTTGGGGTTCCAGAGCGAGCATCAGTCCATATTCATGGAAACCCTTCCGACCCATATACCAGTAGACCAAGGCGATCATTTTGAGACATGTCTCATCTGATTCTGAAGGTGGAATCACTAGGATGCATTTTGCCAGAGAAAGAGGGGCGCATTCCCCTAGGGGGATCCATCCGGGGTACAGAATCACCAGCAGAAGTGTGCGACAGTTACCAGTACTGAGGACTAGAGCAGGGCGCATCATTTGGGATAGTTTTCAGGCCATTCCGAGAAGTATAGCTCCCAGGGTGAACTTTCCAGACTTCTAGCAGTTACCGTCAAAGCTGCAATAGTCCCAGCGCATCCATATTATCTTTTAGTTGCTTATTTGTATTCCGTCTAAGATCCTTTGTCTGTTGATCTAGTTGAGTATTGCCAATTTATTGAGTCGCATTCAGCCATTTTGTAATCCACATAGATATCATAATACAAACTTTGCAGTCCTTTGTCACATTTATTATTTGTATGATCATTTATATGCTGTAAGTGATTAATCCTACACACACATTAACATCGTTTCCTAGACTAGCCAAGTTAGGAACATTACATTCATATCTCATCTAATATGTTTCCTCTTGCAACCATCACTATAGATCCCTTAAGGGTTATCACCCGTGACCTACTTGGAACAAGAACACCAAGGGAGAAACAATAGACAAGAATAATACTCTTTATAATAATAATAAAAACAATAGTGAGAACGATCGTCACGGTAGCTCCTTCAAAGATATTACTTGTGACCTTCCTGCAACAAGGGTAAAAAGTAAGAAATACAATAATAAGGAATGAAAGAAACACTCTTCTAGTGTTGTGATCAATCATTCCTCCATGGTAACTTGGAAACAAAACAAGAAGTTTCTCTTAGAGGAGATGTTGTTTATATCTAGTAAATGATTACAGTGAGCATTTATCTCAATAGTGCTCACATGCTACTAAGTATTCAATAATAAAACTTTTCAAAGATTGCTATCAACACTATAGTGTTTAGCAGTTATCAAACTTGATACGAGTAAATTTGAATCTTATCAATTTAATCAATCAAACCAGGAACCTGGAGTCTTGTCCTCAAGAATGAGTGTGTTTCTTTTCTTCCGAGTATCCTTCATTCAAGATGACAAGTATTTTCTTCAACCTATCCTATGTACTAAGATGATAAGCTATCTTGACAGAAATCTGAGTTCGGGAATAAACTCGATAATCTCAACTTTAATCAATCTAATACTTTGACTTTAATTTTGACCAATGGTTAGTATGATAAATTCAACAGATCAAAATGCAACTTGGATATTTATAAGATTACAATAACGCAATAACCAGTATAGGCATATCAAAGTAATCAAACCTGGGGTGCATAGTTCCTTTGAATCTGCTAGATCTGAAATCCCTCTGGATTTGAGATCCCTCTGGATCTACGATTGTTGTTTAGGCCAAAGATCCTTTCTCCTGCAAATACCCTTTAGAATAATTACACAGTTTGAACATATGTAAGTACATACCTTTGACAGTAATGACATGTATTGGCACCATCCAGTAGCAGCGACAAGCAATAACGAACCTTTAAAACTTTGAAGGTGCTTCAACTTGTAACTTAAAGTTAGCTGGATATTTGTTAGGGTAAGGCGCACTAGGATAATAAAAATCAGTCCTGACACTTCACAATAACTTTCACTGCCACTGGTGTTGTAATTGTCATGAAGGAATTGGTACGAAGGAATTGGCATTGCAACTTGAATTGATACTGCAACTGCAACTGATACCACAACTACAACTGATACTGCAACTGGTACTACAACTGCAACTGCAACTTAGAGTTTTATGAGGAAAGCCTAATTTCTTAAATTTCAAATTTCAGAATTCTGATCCAGGGACTAGATGAGACTGTTGACCACCTATTTCGACTAGGGGTCAAAGTCATGTATCATGAAGCTATGTACTTGATGGTGCAACTTATTTTGAAGACTTATGGTTCAACAGGGAAATTTCCCCCCCAGCACGTCTTTCTATGTAATTGGAATATTCGCTCCCCTGTGTGGGATAATAATATAATAGGTAAACATGAGTCAATTTTTTAGTTAGTTACCTAGGAATTTATCATTAGGGAAGTCCTTTCATCAAGTGTTTTTTTTTCCTTAGTTGATTAATCTGGCCTTATAAGCCATTTTAATTATCCTTGAGTTTTTCACTCACAATAATTCTCCAAGTGGTGAAATGCGTTCTAATGATCAATCCCATGGGGTGAATAAGGTCTAGGGATGTTGTAAATGACCATGCTATATATATTCTATAGTTTTGCGGAATTCTGTCAAGTTTTGATAGTTTTTTTTTTTAATTTATTAAAATTCTCCATTTAATGGGAATTTTAATTATTTTTTATGTAAAATGTAAAAAAATGGTCCTTGGGGATTTTTTATTGGGGTGTGAGTACTCAAAACAAATGGAAGAGAATCCCCTACATCCTTGGACCAAGTTTCAACTCATTTGGACAAGTTTTTCTAGGTCTTTGTCCATAAAGAGTGCAAGTCAGTCTAGAGTCGACATTTAATTGCTTTTAATTAGCTAAGGTAAAATAGCCAAATGTTGTAAGAAGGGATTAAAGACATTAGAGAGAGTGGGAAAGGCTTCCTAACCTTTTTCCTAAGTTGGAAAAGTAATTTTCCACTTAAAGAACCCCCCTTTCTTATCCAATAAATCAAAGTGATGTTTCCCTAGGAAAAGTGCACCCCCTTGCTCAACTACTTGGTCAAACTAAAAAATTAAAGGGAGTTGACACCAAAAACCTTAAGTT
Organism: Picea mariana; assembly: GCA_032191745.1. Classification (NCBI taxonomy): domain Eukaryota; kingdom Viridiplantae; phylum Streptophyta; class Pinopsida; order Pinales; family Pinaceae; genus Picea; species Picea mariana. Next base: position 5,905 of record JASDQU010407523.1, read on the forward strand.
CACCCCCTTTGATGCCTAACTTCATATTTGGGTTAGTGAAAAGGTGGTTTCCCCCTTCCCCACTCACACCTCAAACTCTAAACATGACTAAAACCCTAAAAGTGTGCCCACCTTGAGATGATATCCCTCCTTTTGATGGATGCCACTTAGAGATCATCCAAGAGGGGTATCTACTCTCTCCAAAGTATAAAATAATGCCTACCCCTCCTCATTTCCACATCTATTATCAGAGTAAGTTTATTTTGCCCAAATCTCTCCCACTCCTCTCTCTCTCTTTTTCTCATTAATATAAAATCTTTGGAGGATATTTATGGTGCATTGAGAGTCTTCTTGATGCTGTGATTAATTCATTATTGAGGTGATATCTTGCTTTGTTCTTGTGTATTCTTTGTTACATTATCTAGACTAGGAGATCCATTTAAGTATTTTTCTTGGAGAAAATAGATAGTAGTATTGCTATTTATTTTTTGTGAGTTATTTCATAAGATTTTGCAAAGTATTTTATAGGCTCTTTTGATGTACTCACCTCCTTGTTAGTTTTGTAGAAAATATTCACTTTTTGCAGGTCACCAAGGGGTTTGAAGAAGTAAATTTCAGATATGATAATTTACTCCTCTAACCAACATAAGCCTCCAATAATTTTCTGTTTTCATTTCCTCTCTTTCCATCTGATTTGAAACAAATTTCTGTTAACGGGTGTGAATTGCCACCTAGTCTGAGTTAACTAGTCTATCAGTCTTCAGTTAACTGAATGAAACATAGTGAAGTGAGGAGGAGATGAGGGAATCATGATTAATGCGCTAGCCTGGTGATGATTCCAAGGATAATGCACATTAGCTGGTGATGATCCCAATGCTGCATGGTGATAATTCTGATGTAGCATCTAGACTCCACTCAACTGATCAAACTGAAGTGAAAACTGAAGAGAATATTCTCCCTAGAGGAATATTCTTCCTAAAATATAGGATACTGAATAACGACTAATAAACAAGGAAAAATAAATCCTAGGTGTGTGTGAAGTAACTCCAACACCCCCTCTGAACATCACTATAGTGAAAATAAAGAATGGGTCCCGACAACAAGGCCTTGTTAGGTACCCAAATATAAAATATACACAGAAATAAATGAGGAAAGAGGGAACACCTCATGGGAAAAACCCGCCCTCAAATTACAATGCATAAAAAAAACAAAAATGAGGAGCAAAAAACAATTTCTAAGCAATTGTGTCCTTCACTCCAAAAAGGCCTCACAACTATGCAAGTTTGTGCTCGTTGAATATTTTGTTGAAGATGTAGATGTCTGTACAGATCTAATGAAGTAGATGCACTATTGATATGTCTACGCATATCCACTTTATCTTCTTGTAATGAATAATATCCAAATAAAGTTTGGATGAAACTTTGAAAATCGTGCAGTCGTTTCCGAAAAAATGCTGAAATTTTGTTGATTTTAAAAAGATCAAAACTTTACTTCCCGGACTCCGTTTCAGATGATTGTTTCTGCAAAATTTTCTCAGAAAAATATCAATATTGAGTCTGATGTGTGTGGATCCCTTATTGTCTCCTGACATGCATGCATTTCACATGGAAAAAGTGTCTGCATGTGACCCTTGAGATGCATGCCATATATCTTCCACATGAAATTCAACAAACAATTCTGAAATGGAGTAGACATTATTTGCAATTAATGGAAGACAAATTTTTGTAGATACTTGTGTAGAAGACTCTTCAGAATAAAATGTTTGATCTTCTGATGGATTTTCTTTTGGCTCTATCTGTTCAACCTCCTGCATGAAATCTTCCTTATTCCCAAAAAAAACCTCCAATCTGCCCCATAATTCGTTTGAAGTTGAGTCTTGTGATTCATCATATACTTGGTGGATAATTTCAGGACAAACAGACATGTCCTATGGCCATATCTTGTCTATTGAGAAAGTCCTTTTTCTCATCAATAGAATCATGCTCTACTTCCATTGCCATAGTTATTTGGTACAAACCTCTGCATCTGAGGAAAAATAGAATTTTTGGCTTCCATTCCAAATAGTTATGAGGTGTGAGAAGTATTGCAAGTGAATAATCCATCTTTCTGTGTTCCTCAATATTCAATACTTGCAACAATAATTTGGTGTAGCTTTTTCTTAGTAGTCTGTCGGCTCTGATACCATGTAAATGTGTTGAACCTGCATAGAATAGATCTAGCTAGAAAATACTACACACATTTGCAGAGAGAAATTGAGAAAGAAGGAGAGAAAGAATGGAAGAATTCTCATTAACCGTTTTCCACACTCAAAGAGTGAATAATTTACAATAGATATAGGATACATGAGTAACTAATGCGCCATAGTGGTGGTCTAGAGTGAAATATCCCTGATCCAACTGATCTGGATATCTAATGCTGAACTATGGTTTTGGCTATTGAATTTGATACTCTAGGGGTTTCTGAATGCATTTGAGTTACTGTATTATGATGTTGGTGACTTTTTCATGTGTGTTCCAGTTTATTATATGTTTTAGCAGTATAATTCAATGCATTCGAAATAAGGACAACACAACTCACTGATATATATATATATATATATATATATATATATATATATATATATATATATATATATATATATATATAATGCTAGAAAAGCAAGAAATACAATAATAACTGGAAGCAGATATGGAAATTGTTAGTTAGATATCATGGATCGTCATTGGAATACAAAATAATAAATAATAAATACCCGTGACCAGAAGAATGGGTGCTGGTCTGTGCATGCATGGATGAATCAACAAAAATTAGTCTGACAGCTCACGGTAACTACTGTAGAATCCAGAAAACTCGCCTTAATGGAAATCCTCGTCGGAATGAGTTGGAAATTGTCTCAAAAGATGCGCCCTAGCCTCTAGACTGATCCTGATGACTTTCAGATTAAAGATCCAACCTATGAAGCTCCAGATCTCACCCCATGGGGGTTTGTGCACCTCCTGGGCTTAATTAGTGTGCCCTAGTGATTCCACCGGTGGAAACTGACGATATATAGCTCAAAACGATCGTCCTGGTCTCCTATGTAATGGGTCAGAAGGTGTTCCTCATATATGTACCAGAATGTCCCCTAGAACCCCAAATGTGCTTCCTCTGGAATTGTGCTCTAAATGACTCTTTTTCGCTTTTTGAAAGATTACACCATCGGAAACTGAAGACAGATGGCTCTATAGGTGTGCCCTGGCTATCTCTCTAATGGGTCGGAAGGAATAAGCCAAATCCTAACTGTCACAAGCTAATGCACAAACCCCCTCTCAAACACTTGCGCCCTCACTGGCTGAGCTGCACAATCACTGAACTAGACACTATAATGCATGGTGAAATACCTGGATGGTATCTTCGATAGGCCAAGGTGTGTCTCTCAACACCGAAATTGATCAATGGTGGTGGTTTCCTCTAGAAATCCATAAAACAACAAGGGGATCGATTTCCTCCCTTGCAAATATATCAACATCAAATCATAACATAATAATGAATTAAGTTTCTTTACCCTTCCTTTAGAGCTTCTCGAAACCCTAATTCGTTGTTAACCTTTTCCCTCCAAGTGAATTTTACTTTATTTTGGTATTCTTTGATTAAATCACTTAATTAATTAACCATTTTACCTCTAAAAAGTGATTTATCCATCCTTATGGATTCTCCGGCCACTGAAATTCACTTCTCATCATCTTATCCTGTAATTCTCTTCCTCCCGATTCGGATGAGTTATTACACTAAGAGGTTTCTCCAATTAATATGCCCATTATGACCTTCTTAGTGAATTTAATTAAGATATGACTCGTAATAACTCAAAATTACGAAAATTGTCAGAATGCAATGGAACCAAAGCCAAGCTGTGTGGAATGGATCCTGATGATGAACGATGCAAGTTGGGCCCAATAAAACACCTCAATATCTCCTGAACTCTCTGTCACCCCTATCTGTCTACTCGGGTAGGAATAACACTTTGAAATGTTGTAATTTTATAATGTCCCAAAATGGAGACATTACATAGAGTGATCTGGACACACACTAATAGTTATGGGAGTAAACTGCCACCTAGTCTAGTCTGTCAGGCAGTTACGAGAGTGAACTGCCACCTAGTTTGAGTTAACTAGTCTATCAGTCGTCAATTAACTGATTGAAACAAAGTGAAGTGAGGAGGATATTAGGGAATCATGAGTAATGCTCTAGTTTGGTGATAATCCCAAGGACAATGCGTATTATCTAGTGATGATCCCAAGGACAATGCACATTAGTTGGCGACGATCCCAATCTTAGATGGTGATAATCCCAATGTAGCATCTATACTCCACTCAACTGATCAAACTGAAGTGAAAACCAAAGAGAATATTCTTCCTAAAATATAGGAGACTGAATAATGACTAATAAACAAGGAAAAACCATAGGAAAAATAAATCCTAGGTGTGTGTGAAGTAACTCCAACAAGCATCCCAAGAGAGTCTCTTGGGCTTGCATTCTTTTCCATTAAGTTAAAAATCCGTATTGTAAATTAGTTGGGTGCCTACACCTTGCAAAGTGATTTGGCTATGCCAATCCATGCAATATCGTAAGGCTAGATGATTTAATTTTTCTGTTTTTCTTTTCCTTTGTTTGCCCCACTTCTCTCTTAAAGAGAAGGTTGTGTGGCTAGTT
>JASDQU010407524.1:0-10597 GCA_032191745.1 Picea mariana
ACAGTCATTTGGCCAAGGGAGGAGGAAGCTTAAAGCCCCAACATAGTTTAGGAGGAGGGAACTAAAATTTACTTAACTTTTAAGGAACTCCTTAATCACTTAGTTGCATAGATAATCCATGTGTGTTGGGGGGACTTAGATGTATGCTTAGGAACACACTTGTTGCAAACACTTAATATCTTTACAATCTTTACTTGCAATCTTATGGTTTATCTCTATAGTTATCTTAAGTTTATGTGAGCACTTGGTTAACACATTTATATATCTTTCTTTCTTGCTCTTGTGGTGTGATTCAAGAAGGAGTTGAGTATCCCACTTGGGGAGGCATCACCTTCTTGAGTCTTGAGTGCTTTTATGGTTGCCATTGAAAAGCAGTGCAATAGAGTAAATGCTATTGGGGCATGCTTAGCTCATGTGTTGATCTCACTTTGATTTTCCTGTATTTTTGTATCTATTTGTATCTTGTGTAATCATTATAACATCTTTAATTCTTTTGTAAATACTTGTAATCATTAGTTTGTGGGATAGTTCAACTTGCTTAAATTGTAATACTTTTGTAATTGAACCACCCCTTAACGTAGTTGACCCCATTACCCAACCTTAGGCACTAGTCATAGTTGACTTAGGGAAATGGTTGATTGTCATTTAGATTAACTTGCACTTTGCATTTGTTGCCTTAGCATCTTAGGCTAGTTTTCCCCCTTAGCCTTTAACAAATTAAAATCAACTCCTAGAACTTCAAAGTTAAATCACATCTAGTAACTAGGGTCTACCCCCCTTGGCTTCCCTAAGAGTAAGCCTAGAAGGAAGAGGTTCCAGTCAAGGTGACAGTGTGGACCGTGAACCTAGGCATTGTGCCTCCAAGGACACACTAAGTGAGCTGGACTTAGCTCACGTTTGCAAGTGTGTATTAGGACGGCAACAAGTGTCATAGATCCTGAGAAAGCGGAAAACAAAACATATTCTTCAATCTCTTATTTAGCTAACTTCTTGGGTGGCTCATCATCTTCAGTTGCATGGGCATGATGTCTTTTGTTATTTCTCCTCTTTTATTCTTCCCTTCTGGAAGGACAATTCTTAGCAATGTGTCCCATCTTATCACAATGATAACACTGGTAGGAGGAGAAATCTTTTCCCTTTCTTTGACCCTTATGATATTTATGGAATCTCTTTGGAGAGTGAGATTCTTTATGAAAGTGAGTCTCCTTTTGAAAATGAGACTTTCCCTTTCCACCCTTAGCATGAGCAGCTAGGGCTTGATCTTCATCGTTTAATAGAATAGCTTCTTGGTTAGCCACTCTTGCTTCTTCTTGAACACATTCTTCCCATAAACTGTCAAATTGGAGTTTCTCTTTTCTTGCACAAATAGTTTGGATGAAGGCATCCCAAGGTCTTGTGAGACCATTAAGAGTTGTCATCACGAGTTCATCTTCATCTAAGTTGTCTCCAATTGCCTCTAAATGTTCCTTGAATTGAGAAACCCTAGAGAAATAGTCTTGAACTGTTTCTCCTTTTTGCATTCTTGTATTCTTGAGTTGGGTTCTCATGTTCATCTTCCGGTTGACGTTCCTTCCTTCATACATTCCAGTTAGGGCATCAAACATATCTTTTGGAATATTCTTAGAAGACACTTGAGGGATCAAGTGGTCTTTAATAGAGTCTGTAATTATCCTTTTAGCCCAATCATATCCTTCTTGTACTTATCTTTGGCTACATTTTCTTCAGGCTCTGGTACATTTTCTTTTATGAATTTTGCAAGGTCATTCTCTTCAAGAATGAGTCCAATTCTATACTTCCAGGCACGAAAATTTTCCACACCTTCTAACTTGTCAACAAGCTTAGTGGTTGCAGACATCTTGACCTGGAGCTAAGAAAATGACCAGAAAATGAAAGTGCTCAAAAAATGAAACTGAGCTTCCCAGGAGATGTGTTGGGCCAAGGAGAGTTTGCTGGAGCTGATTATTTTTTAAAACTCCAAGTTTTACCCCCTGAAACTGGACTTGCGCACTTCTGGACTCGTGCTTCTGGTATTGTTTCTGGTTTCCTGGTTTTTTGGTTTTCTAATACTAGCCAAAACTAGGGTTTGACTTTCCGAAGAATCCAGCCATTGAAAAAGTTCGCTCAAGCTGTCAAAAGATGCGCTAGGGAAGGGCACACTTCCCAAGGTGGTCTTTGATCAAAAATTCCTCTTCAGTAAAAATCCCTAATTTTCTTGTACAATAACAAAAACGTCAAGATTAAGTAAAAGATGCTCTATTCAGTCAAGCTCTAATACCATGTTAAGTTTTTACTGATCTTATTAGGTTATTTCCAAATTTCATGAGGATTCAATGCATTTCCAAAACAACAGTATAAAGAGGATCACTGAAAGAAACACAATCACAAGGTACGCAACATTTTATCCTGGGAAACCCTCATGGGGGAGAAAACCCAGCAAAACTTCCTCAATAATAGATTGCCAATACAATGCCAAGACTAAGACCAAAACACCAAAGACAAACCAAGACCAAGCATATGCCTCTTTTCTCCTTCGTTAGACTTCTTCCTGCAACTACAACTGCCTTCAAGATATGCACACTAGATGAGTGAGTGAGTGTGTGTGTAAATGAGACACCATCCTCACATATAAATACAAGTTGAGGTGGCGCTAAGGTTGTGTCCCTTCACTTGGTGGAGCCAACTTCTCCTAGAAGTGGTTAAAACCACTTTCTTAATTACTAGGGGCCGACTTTACAAATACCACCATACAAATATAGTTTGACCAATCCACAAAAGGGGATTTGATCTTATACAAGACCCGACTTGATCAATCCGCAAAAGGGGATTTGATCTATACAATAATAACTCAAATATAATTTAAATATTCTTTGAAGTTACAATATTTCATCATATATACCCCATTAGGCACATTACATACATTACAGGCTGAAATAACTTATTTCCTAAAATACTCCTATGAGGCCACATATGAGGACCACCATGGGGCAATAACAAATAATGACTCAAACAACTTTCCGAGGGTGCCATTGAGGCTTAAATCAAAAGTTACATCACATAGGTTGTCACTAGGCTACACATCCTAACATTATCTAGTGCCATTTTGTATTCTAAAGACAAAAGAAAGAAATAGACAATCATTCAATCATCTTGCAGTCCTAAATTTTTTACACTTATTCAGGCATTCCAAAGTTACTTGTATATCGGAGAACATTTCTTCAAATATAGTCTAAAATGGCTTCCCTATGAGCTATTAAATTAGGATTAGGCTAATGAATTTATTCAGACTCCTTTTGTCATCTCTAAGATTTAACAGCTTTGAATTAAGACAACAGTCGAAATAACTACCTGACCATATCTTTGCATGTTTCTCTTACTGAAGTGGAGTTGGGCTTTGTTAAGATGATCACAGATTGTGGAAGTGAATCCCACTCCAAAGTTATCTAAGAACATAAACCAATAATAGAATTTAGTAATATGCAGTAGAACAAATGAATAAAAAAATTTAGATGCTACTGTTTAGGACTTAAGAACCCCTTACACATTTCATTGTTCCCATAGGGATTGATGAAACATTTTATGAACTTGCCCCAAACAAAAGAAACATTTTTGCATGAAATACCCAAAAAACAACAAATCTTAAGTCAGGAATAGAGTATACCTAGGAAGATGATAAAAAGTTACTAAGTTCAAGTCTTATAACTGTATAACATATTAATATAGCTGCATAGCTCAGATATATTATGCATTAATAACTTATTTTGTACCTGCTTACTGCTGCGAACTGCAGTGGTAATGTTGCCACTTTCGAAGGAGACCACATCATGTTTATGCCGTGTATTTTTATCAGCATTTCCCCAAGAAAGTGTGAACAATGACTGCAGAGTTTAAAAGGTTACTTGTCAGCAAAAACTTCAAAGGTAATGACTATTTTCCTGCAACAATTTTCTACAGGTTTTAAAGATTAGACAGAGGCCGGATTTACATAATAGAAATACAACCAACACGAGTCCTTCGGACTTTCTGGTCACTACTTTCTGCCAAGGAGCTACAAAGAAATAGTAAATGCTTCCCTCATTATTTTCTGATCTGTCATAATGAAAGACTGATAAATTAATAAATGGACTGTATTCCTACTGGTATTGGAGTATCATATGATGCACAGAAGCAAATGTCTACAGAAAATTTCTTGCTTCCAACTTAATATATAGATCAAAACAGACCTATGATGAAGTGATCAGTATATAATAAAACTTACTACTTGGTAAGAATGCCCCAGTGTTGTCCATCACTAATACGTTTGGAGATCTAGATGGTGTTTAAAACCAATAACTAGATGAACAATGATTTTTTGCTTGGAACATGAGTGCTGAGTGAGCAAAAAGTAGATTGTTATGAGTTTAGACAAGAAGTATCAGCTGCATGTTTTCTTTGTCCACAAACTGAAGGTCAATGGCTTTTAAGTTAATAGTATTTTCAACCTTTGTTTGTGGAACTATAGCTAGTGGCTCGGCAATCAGCCCCAGGGCCCAGAGTAACCAGGGAGCAATTTGTAGGATTGAACTATTGCTGGCAGCTAGCCTTATAGACAAAGGATAGGATCTAGATTGAAGATGCTCTTGGTGCATAGTTGAAGATGCTCTGATCTGTCATAATAAAAGACTGATAAATTAATAAATAGACTGTATTCCTACTGGTATTGGAGTATCATATGATGCACAGAAGCAAATGTCTACAGAAAAATTCTTGCTTCCAACTTAATATATAGATCAAAACAGACCTATGATGAAGTGATCGGTATATAATAAAACTTACTACTTGGTAAGAATGCCCCAGTGTTGCCCATCACTAATACGTTTGGAGATCTAGATGTTGTTTAAAACCAATAACTAGATGAACAATGATTTTTTGCTTGGAACATGAGTGCTGAGTGAGCAAAAAATAGATTGTTATGAGTTTAGACAAGAAGTATCAGCTGCATGTTTTCTTTGTCCACAAACTGAAGGTCAATGGCTTTTAAGTTAACAGTATTTTCAACCTTTGTTTGTGGAACTATAGCTAGTGGCTCAGCAATCAGCCCCAGAGTAACCAGGGAGCAATTTGTAGGATTGAACTATTGCTGGCAGCTAGCCTTATAGACAAAGGATAGGATCTAGATTGAAGATGCTCTTGGTGCATAGTGTCAGTTGTGCTACCTCCCAAATCTGCACTTCAAATGTTACAAATTCCCATAACCAAGTGCAACCCTAGGGGAACTTAGGAAGGTTGCCCATTGTCACCACGATAATTCTTCCTATCACTTTAGGCCAGCTCTTTCCCAGCACAAGGGGGGAATCCTAGAAAAGATTTTTTTAAGATTTCCTTTAGAATAAAGTGGATGGTGGATTTTAAGAAGACCAATGCCTATCAAATTGGGCTATGAAGTCAAGATCAAAGAACAAGAGGGTCTGGATACGCCGGAGAAGACGTAATTAAGCCATCACTGATCTGCCATAAATTATAATTAGTCCAAAAACAGATTTTCAAATTATGCAAGAATAAGTGAGATCCCTTAGACAAGATGCACCATCACAACCATGAAATTACAGCCAACCATAGCATGCAACCAATAAATAAAAAAGGAACAGCCATAATATGAAACCCTAGATGAAGTAGAAAAGCAGAACAGCCTTCTTATTGAATGAAGAGCCAACAATACATCATTTCTTCAATGTCTGATTTCACATTAAGATCAAGAGGACCAAATAGGTCTTACCTAACCAGAAAATTACAGCAACAAAATCCTCCAATAATTTTACATCAAGGATTAGGGAGGGTTTAACAACCTTAGCCCTAATCTCTTCTTTTGTGACAAACTTGCCCTTCTACTAGATTATTGCAACAGTAACCCATGCAATTCTTGCAAAAACCATAATCATCCATGAAAAGAATAAAGAGGTGGAAAAACCTCACATTGAATTGTCCTTCCAGTCCTCCCAAAGATCTTCAACTATGTGCTTGGAGGGGAACTCTTAGTCTTGCAACCATACGTTTAGTAAATGAAGTTCTCCTCTATTTATACCTTTCAAACCAAACCCTAATGAATAAAATAATAATAAAAATGAGCTAGAAACCCTAGAATTAGGGTGCTCCTCTTAGAGTGCTTTCCAGAATTTGATTTAATTACAACATTGAAGAAAACTGAGGTCCTATAAGGCTGCCAACTAAGGTCTGTCTTTGACCTTGAGATTGGCTCTAAGTTTCAATCTTCAAAACTGTCCTTTGTTGTTTTTAGGACAGCAAACAGTTTAGTGACTTTCAGCCCATAGTTTTTGTAGGTTAAGTGTTCTTTGAGGTGCCCTTGCAAGTGTTTTCGTAACCCAAAGTTATCACATGCAATATAACTCAAAACAAGTAACACTTCCTCTAGATCTTAACAACACAAGTAAGCTGATCTACACTCTAAGCATGCATGAAATGAACACATGTATTTTTGGTCAACATGACCCTGGATAAAACCCCCCAGGGGAAAACCAGTTTGGAATGGAAGTATATATAAGTGGTGCCTAAAGCATGAGATACAACAAGAAATACAATATAATGGAACCTGTATACAAAGCAAGCTCCTCTCAAGACTTGCCAAAAGAACCAGGAAGAAATGCCCTCAAGACTAGTGCGCCTCTTCCTCTTGTTGCCAAATCAATTGAAGTGAAGTGCCCTTGACCCTGGATGTTCTAAAGAAGAATCCCTTTCACACAAATATGCTCTTGTGTGCTACCTCTCCACTGAAACAAACAGATCTGACTTCCTCCAACTGTAGCTCCTCCCTGCTAGGTGTGCGCCCTCCTCCTATGGTGCGCCCTCCTCCAAGCAAGTGTGATCACCACTAAATAATAGGGTCTCTAGCTCCCATAGTTCCTCCATGAATAGAAGCGCCTAAGATGCCCTCTTCCAATGCCTCCAACCTCATGCTCATACTCCTCCTCAAGCTCTCCAAGTGAACATAAGAGTGAATGAGCCTCCTTAGGCTTCTTGCGCCCTCCTTGAGCAAATCATAAGGAAACCTAAAAGTGAATGGCTAGGATCATCCCAAGCCATTCCTAATCAATGGTTGAGCTCATCCCATAATAATCTCAACTCAAAACCCACTTTGGGTTAAGTTCCCTTAATTTACTTTATGTCCCTCAATTCACCCACAAAGTGAATTAATAGTCACTTTAGGCTAAAATGACCAAATTTCTCTTTTGACTTAAATCTCCTAAGTCAAAGTGAAATTAGACATAAAGTACAAAGTACAAGAGTACCAACATCTCCCTCTTGTGGTTAGAGGATCCAAACCACAAGGGAACCACTTCCCGAGATACACCAAAACTCAACACTCCCTCTTACCGAGGAAAGTGTTTCTCACCAATCAATCTCATCCCAACTGTGGACTTCCTTTCCTCTTGGCAAGGCCTAGGTGAGTATGGTTGTACCCTCTCATCAAAGTGGCCTCTGTCTCTGATCTGCTCAACCTGTCCTGACACTGATCTGCTCAACCTGCCCTAACACTGATCTGTCAACCTACCCTGATCTCTAGATGGAAGCCCATCTCCACCTACCTGAGATCACCTAGATCTTGGCATCTCACCAAAGATCTCTCCCTTTGCATCTCACCAAAGGTCTCTAGGTCTTGGCATCTCACCAAGATTTGCTCCTTGGTCTCTCACCAAGGTCCTAAACTCATGGCATGCAATATGAGTCACATCTCTTAGTATTTCACCAAGAGTCTCTAGGTCTTGGCATCTCACCAAGATCCTCAACCTTGGTCTCTCACCAAGGATTTCTACCTCCCGGCATATCGCCAACAGTCACTACTCTTGGCATCTCACCAAGAGTATCTAGATCTCGACATCTCACCAAGATCCTCAACTTGGCCTCTTACCAAGTGACTTCCACCTGAAGTGGATCTTGAAGTTGATTTGCCTGTCTCCATGGCCAAGTGAGGCTCAAGCCTTTGTGGTGCCCTGTTGCTCCTCCTCATCAATCTCTGATGCTTTGAAGCCCTTTCACCAACCCTCTGTCTCGGCAACTCTGAAACTGAAGTTGTCCCGGGTGGACCAGTCACCCCTGAAGATGGTGTCCTGGAAAACTGAGTCTGAGCTCCCTCTGAATCAATACTCTGAGTCAGTAGGTCCTCCTCAACTCTGTCTCCCCACCTGACATTGGATAGTGTATCAGCAAACAAATAACTACGAATACACACTCCCTCGCAAATTGTGCATTGAACTCCTCCTCGTCGATTGTCGTTGCCATACCACCTTGCTGCCTCTTCTTCTTCCTCTTGGAACGTTGTCCAGCATAGTGCCCCATCTCACCACAAGAAAATCATCTCACTTTGATTATGTCCTTCTTCTGCCCACTGCCACTCTCTAGTGGTTGGATCCCTCCCTTTGGACCCTGTCTCGCACCCTCTCCAATCTTCTTCTTGCCCTTTGTCCAAAGAGCAAGATCCTCATCCCCCTCAGGCGTATGTTGTTGTCCTGAAGACCCAGAGCTGCACCTCAACTCCTCCTATAAGAAATCGTCCCAAAGTCTCTCCCAAGTAGGCATGACCTTCCGGGCAACAATGCCTTGTACAAATGAACCACAAGGCCTGGAAAAGTTGTTCAAAGATGTCCTCACCAAAAAGTCTGGATCCACAATTGCTCCGACCGTTGCTAACTCATCTTTGATCTGAGTGAATCTTCCTAAGTATGATGTGACTGTCTCGAAATTGAGCATCTGAATGCTCCTGAGCTTCTCCTGCAAAACCATCTTCGGGTTCTGGTTGGGACTCTGGTAAAGCTTGCACAAGGATACCCACATCTCAAATGCATAGTCTTTACCAGTCAAATGGGGAATGATGTTGTCCCTCACTGCATCACAAATAGTCCTCTTCGCCTTGATGTTATTCTTCCTGAAATCTACATCCAACAATGGTGATGGAGCAGGTGCAGGAGGAATCACCACAAAAGCTTGAACTATATCCCATAGTTCAAGGTCCTCCAAGACGAAAGTGATCCTGGTCTTCCAAGGGGACCAGTTTCTATCTCCGTCTAGCCTATCCTCTGCCCGCATCTGGGACACCGACATGGTTTTCCACTAAAACTCACACTGAAGCTCACACCGACGCTCACACTGATGTGAAAATTGCAAAAGAACTCAGCCTCACCACTTGACACACAAGCCGAAGTAAGGCTGTCCAAACGTGTCCACAAAATAGTCCTCCAATTGTCCAACAAATCTTCCCACAAGATGTCCACTAACTCTGCCAACAAGCTGTCCAAAATCTGCCAACAAGCTGTCACAAAACTACCCACAAGATGCTCTAGAATTCAGCAAAACTTCGCCAAGAAGATTCTGATACCATGAAGAAAACTAAGGTCCTATGAGGCTGCCAACTAAGGTCTGTCTTTGACCTTGAGATTGGCTCTAAGTTTCAATCTTCAAAACTGTCCTTTGTTGTTTTTAGGACAGAAAACAGTTTAGTAACTTTATGCCCATAGTTTTTGCATGTTAAGTGTTCTTTGAGGTTCCCTTGCAAGTGTTTTAGTAACCCAAAGTTAGCACATGCAATATAACTCAAAACAAGTAACACTTCCTCTAGATCTTAACAACACAAGTAAGCTGATATACACTCTAAGCATGCATGAAATGAACACAGGTATTTTTTGTCAACATGACCCTGGATAAAACCCCCCCGGGGAAAACCAGTTTGGAATGGAAGTATATATAAGTGGTGTCTAAAGCATGAGATACAACAAGAAATACAATATAATGGAACCTGTATACAAAGCAAGCTCCTCTCAAGACTTGCCAAAGGAACCAGGAAGAAATGTGCTCAAGACTAGTCCGCCTCTTCCTCTTGTTGCCAAATCCATTGAAGTGAAGTGCCCTTGACCCTGGATGTTCTAAAGAAGAATCCCTTGCACACAAATGTGCTCTTGTGTGCTACCTCTCCACTGAAACAAACAGATCTAACTTCCTCCAACCGTATCTCCTCCCTGCTATGTGTGCGCCCTCCTCCAAGAAAGTGTGATCACCACTAAATAATAGGGTCTCTAGCTCCCATAGCTCCTCCATGAATAGAAGTGCCCAAGTTTCCCTCTTCCAATGCCTTCAACCTCATGCTCATACTCCTCCTCAAGCTCTCCAAGTGAACATAAGAGTGAATGAACCTCCTTAGGCCTCTTGCGCCCTCCTTGAGAAAATCATAAGGAAACCTAAAAGTGAATGGCTAGGATCATCCCAAGCCATTCCTAATCAATGGTTGAGATCATCCTGTTGACCGCCTATTCAACTAGGGGGTCAACTCATGTGCCATGAAGATATGCATCATCAGATGCAAGTATGTTGAAGACAGTATTGGTTCTGCTTGGGCATTTTATGCTCCAGCACAAAATTTTGTAAACGAAATTTCCGCACCCCTGTGTGGGTTAATAATGTAATAAGTCTGCATGGATCATAGTTAGGTCAGGTACCTTGGGATGTTTTCATTGGGAGAGTTCTTTTCACCGAGGGTTTTTTATCCTCNGGGCATTTTATGCTCCAGCACAAAATTTTTGTAAATGAAATTTCTGCACCCCTGCGTGGGTTAATA
>JASDQU010407537.1:0-10596 GCA_032191745.1 Picea mariana
TGAACACTCATGGAATTAGTTGGTCAGGGGTCATTGATGCATACCCACTGTCGAATGCAAGGAGGCATACCATTGAGCCATGCAGGTCCCAAGATACTCATGTGTTCCTCTATTTTCTAGATAATTTGTTGAAGTCGATAGGAAAAGACTCGTTGAAGGATTGCATTGATGTATCCCCCATCAATCGACATGAAACTTGTCACAGGAAAGTGATAAGATATATTGGCTGAAAATGGACTAACACGGGTGTTAGTCTCTAATTTTGTCTTGGTTTAGTGAGAAACCCTTGTCCTAAACCCTCCTTAACCATTCCTCATTCTTCGTTTTCAGTTGTTTTCCATTTTTAGATTTTGGTATTTCGTGGTTTTCATTATAGTTTTTGATGATTTATTTAAGTTTGATTTTGAAAAGACATTGTTTAAAATTGAAGTGTCTCTTTTTATGCCGTTTGAATTTCAAAATTTCAAGTTGTCAAACACGCTACGGGAACAAGCCTATTCCCGTAGCACCAAATAATCATGCCATAACTTGCACCTGCTATCCCGATTTAGTTATGATGACATGATTCATGAATTGAGAGTTCATGTGCTCCCACGAAAGCTTAGCAATCATTTCCAAATCCAACAGTTTTAGAATATAATTGCTATGCACGCACGCAGGGTTCATTTCAAAATCACCTGTTGATTGATGATCATTATATGTTACCTATTCGAGTTGGCTTAATTCAGGCTTGCGGGGAGAAATGCAGGTATCCATTCAAAGCAATAGAATACACTAACAATTGCAGGTGGTGATTTTGGAACCCGAGGACGATGGTTGCAGAATTGAGTTTAATGGCACCAAAGAGGAGCGGACAGGTTGCCAGATTAGAACCAGAAGGTGTTGAACTTATTGAAGCCTATCCTCAGATGGACCAAAGATTCAGAGACGTCGGGTGGTTTGAGTTTCTCACCACATTTCAAGGTTATGATGAGCAGGTTTCCATGGAATTCGATTTGAAATTTGATGGTCATGAGGTCGAAATCAGTAAGATGTTGATGCTAGTGACAGAGCAGACCATAGAAAAGGCTTGTAGGCTCGTGGTTGGAGGGGAAAGATGGTGGAAGAAGGATCACATGGTTACTGAATTTGTAAATCAATTCCTCTTTCCAGATAAGAAGAATCCAGATTGGAGAAGGGGAATACCTCGCAGCTAGGTTCGACCCGAATGGCACATTGCTCTGGTGGTGATTCATAGATACATCACCTGCGAAGGGAGGTTTTCATTGGCCTACATCTACCATATTAGAATATTGATGCATTTAAACGGTGATTACCCTTTAAATCTTCCTTATTTTCTGCTTAAAAGTTTGACAAAAATGTCCAAGAAAGTGCAGTCAATTTCCACTAATGCTAAAGGCAGTTTGTTCCATCAAGTCCCGATTAAAACCCTAGTCATGTCTGCCCTGAACGAGTTACAGAAGCCCTGGAACTGGCTCACGCAATCCTTAAAACCTATCACTCAATCCAATAGGCAGAAAAAGGGCAGAGGAAGGAAAACCATTATACAGAGTCGAGATATTTCTGATGAAAACCTTGTGAAAGATGAGTCTTATCAAGGTAACTAAGAAGAGCAGAAGTAAGAGACCTAGATGGGATCCTGAAATTGAAATGCTTCCCGAGGAAGATGTTAAAGGGGAGATGGAGTCAGATAATGATCTCATTGCTCAAAATACAGTCAAGACTGAAATGCCATTGACCAACAAAAGGAACGTTGCAATCAAAGGAAGAAAGGATAAAGTTGTGTGTGTATCACAGAAACCTCGAAGAAATTCGACCAGGGTTACTAATAAGTATAGGCTGAAGTCAAAGGAAATGTTCAATCCATCAATCAAATAAGAAAACACCATAATCATAGAAGATGATTCTGAGGATGTTGAAACAAGTACCAAGAAAAGAGAAAAAAAGACCCCATTTCCCAAGAAATCTGTCAGCAAAGGAAAGGGAATACTTACACCACCTACAGGCCTTGTAATGAGAGCTTCAACTAGATTAGCAAAAGATAAAGAGATGGCTAAAGGCATCAGTGAATTCCCTGAAGAAAAACAAGATTACTTGGAAGACTCAGATTACTTACCAGATGTACCTGGAGCTTTAGATTCATCAAGTTCCAAGGAAGAACATAGCTTAGAATTAATCTCAAAATACCAGGTTAAAGCCAAGGAACCTAGTGTTGCCTTAAATCTGAATGAAACTGCACCTTCTGAAGAACGCTCAGGATTCAGGGTTGAGATAAGAACTGATAAGGAAAAGATTAAGGAATTTCAGAAAATAATAAAACAATTAAAGAAGGAAAAGGCATAGATAGAACAATGGAATGCTCGCCAGCAAGAAAGGATTCAGAGTCTTAAAAAGAAGAAGAAAGAGAAAAGGGAATTGCTTAAGGAACTCAGGGAAATTAATTTCATACTCTACTGGCACAATGTTGTACTAACCATGAAGCTCAAGCAGAAAAAATGCCAAAGTCACTGCTGCGATTTTATCCTAAAGGTAACATGAAGATTTTTTACAATTTTGTTTAAATGTTCTCCAGGAGATATGGCAAAAGATTATTCGTTTTGATCAAGGAAATGCTAAGACTTCGATCTGTTTTATAGAGTCAAACAAAATCCCTATTTTGTAGAGTCAAATGTAATGCTAACAATGTTTGTTATATCAAGTTGTTGAGCTGTGGACTATTTTGGGGGGTAGAAGCTCATTTTGAGTGAATTACTTTAGGAGTTGGATACTTTTCGATTCTAGTCATTTAAAGCTGTTCTAGATAATAGGATCTGGAAGTTTTTATAGATAGTTTAAATAGACAGAAGTGAGACCATGTGTTGGTTGAAAAATTGGAGATCTAGAGAAACTTTTTGTGGAGCTTATTGTAAAAGACATTTATGTTCAATTGACACTCAATAGAAAAGGCACATGGATGGTTAGACCTTCTTTTTTCTACTCTGTTATTTTATTCTTCATGCTTGAATTTATTATTCAGATTGCAATGCTTTTTGATTCTTGACTGTTAATTTATACAGTGAAGATTTTGCTGTAGAGATAATTTTCAAGTAATGAGGTCAAGCTGATACCCTTGTTTCTTTATAATATATTGAGACAAAAACTCTTGTGAAGTTGACAAATTGAAGACTTCACTTTCCTTTTTCTTAAATTGGTTTAATCCATCTATGTATCTACCTATTATTCAGTTAATGGGATATGTTATGTTTTTATCTTGATTTTCATGTCATGTTGTAATATTGACCCAGTTTTCAACCACTCCACAAAAAACCAAATCATAAAACCTTAAAAATACTTTGCAATAAACGAATGATGCCCTAGCTTGCCATCTCATAGTCAAGTGCAACTTTAGGGACTAAAAACGGGTATGGGAACTAGTAACATTGTAGACGGGTGAATTTTGAGGTGAATACTTCCCTTGAACACTAAGGCACGACATAATACTTGGCAGCATAGACTCAGAGTGGACCAAAACATAATGCAGCGAGTGTTGGGGCATTCTTTGGATGGGCCAAAGGAGTATAAAGACTCATAGGATTGGTTCAATATAGAAGTTAATGGATTATCCAAGTGTATGGTGAGGTGAAAACAAGTGTCATGTTCAAGGGAAACCATAAGAGCTGCCTTAAAAGATCTCAAGAAACTTGACCCACTTCCTTCAATTTTTCCCCCATCCAAATAGATGAGTACCTATTTTTCGTTTAACGAGCTCAAGGAGGGTAATGCATGCTCAATATAACTCACCTTTAGTAAGTTCTTCTTCCTTTATTTAACAATCTGGAAGAATTAAGGGTTCATCCCCAAGTGGGCCCTTCAATTTGTAATTTTGCGAGTCTAGAGAAGGAAAACACGGTTGTTTTTCATGTTTAGGGAGTTTGAAAATAACTTAAAGAAGACTCTGAGGTTTTCCTTTTTCATGATTTTAGTATCCGAGGTCCGAAAAAACTATAAAATGATATGACGGATATCTCTTCTCGCCGATATTGACTAGAGTGTTCCTTTTACGTAGATATTCTATTGGGACCGAAAAAGGGATAATATACTGCCCAACATATGACTCTTCATATTTTAAAGACCTTGAAGTATGACAAAGTTTACTCAATAACATCATAAGGTCATCAAAAAGTCTTTGCTTTGTAATTTCCTGCGTAATCCAGTTATTCTAGGCAAAAAATGTCAGCAGTTTTTTAAAAATCAACAATAATTTAGGAAAAAACTCAAAAATAAATATTATAAATGTGAAAAAGGGGTGTAAATGACTCTATTTGGAAATATTAAAAGTCAATTAGGGAAAAAGATGTCAATTAGGGAGTGATTTTGTCAGCGTTGACTGTGGGAGCTACATGATACCATTCACGATTTCGTCTTGACCAGGTTGGTACCCTGGCCCTTCTCATTCATTTGCATGCCTTTTTGTTCAATTTCAGCCTTTATTTCATGAGTTTTGGCTCCTTGGAAAGCCCTAGAGCGTCAAACAGGATCAACGCTCCTTTAAGGAATCTAAGGGGGCACTATTTGATATTTCAACGCCTTGGTATGTCTTCTGGGGGAGCACTAGCACTCTATTTTTTCTTTCCAGGGAGCGTTGGGTGCAAAAAATGATTTTTTTTTTTTGCTTTTAGGTTGTGAAAAAGCAATTTCTCTCCTTGAAACTTGGCTAATGTGATTCTTTTGTGGATTTGCAGGTTTGCACTAGCCGATATGATTGAATGGAAGGAAAGAGAACATAAATTCAATGATATGGTTGTCTTACAAGACCCTCAAGTGAGGACATCTTTACGAAATTGCGGTTTGTTGAAGTACTTCAAGCTACAAAACATGAGAAAGGAAGTCCTTTTGGTGAGTATCTGATTGGGTTATGGGACAATTATGAGCAAGCGTTCTGGATATGACCTCATATGCTTGAGATCGACATTGAAGATGTGTATTTTTTGACAGGGCTCTCGAAGAGGGGAGCACCCATCCTTTTATCTGGACATTGGTCTACTCCATAAGCAACAAAGGCATATGTTGCCTAGTATTGTGTATCGAGATCACGCTTGGTAGGAGGAAGAACCACCATCAAAGATGTGATGGACCTATCTCTATGATACATTCTCTTCGCTATCACTAAACTGGCAGGAAGCACCAGTGCCCACCTTGCTTCCAAATCTCAGACATCATATGTTATTCAGTGCTTGGAGCCCAGGATTTTTAACTGGAGTGCAGGGTTCTTGAGAAACATCAAAGAGAAAATATCTAAGTGTAGAACAGGAAGACAATTTTTTTTTGGATATAGATATTACTTGGTTTCGTTCTTTCTATAGCAAGTACCATGGATGCATCCACAAGTTGCATTGATAGCACGCCCTGCATCTGAGCCCCAGATAGAGCGGTGGATGATTCTTTCACCTCGGTTGGGGAATGAAACCTCAACCTTCTTATTTATTGTTGAATTATTCGTATGGTGGAGAAGGAAGCTCGTGGTTATAGAGGACTTTCCATATGCCATATTTGACTTTAGGGGCAACAAAGATTTAGTGCTCCCCGAAGAGGCATAGTGGGACGCATCAGGTAAAATACGAAAGATCATGACCTTGCAACAATGTTTTTTTGTTTTGTTTTTATATGTATATATGTATTTTTATTTTGTACAAAGATGGATCTAAATCATTTGTTTTCATCATGCAGACATAGGCACTTTACATCTGGTGGGGATGTTAGCACTAGGAGGTCGTGGCGATGTTCAAGCATCGGCGAAGGTTGGTGTCGAAGTAGGAGGACTCTGTGAAGTTGATAGAAACCTCTGTGGGTTGACCATGGGTGTTCCTTCCATGAGGATATGATATTTACCCTTACACATTGATAGACATACAGTCGGGGTACCTGAAGGCCTTAGTCATCTATTGTGACAAGTGGCCATAGCATTTGTGTACTATGTTGAACACAATGTAGTGCAGGAAGATGAGTAGAGTCTCGTGACACATTAGTATTTTATGATGATGTCATGGGTATAATGGCCCACATTTTTGCCCTGCTATGTACCTTTTGCATGATGTATTTTGACACACTTTTGTTATTTTATATACAGATATATATCTATATATAAGAGTTTTGCAGTGTCTACTTATGTTTTTCAAATGATGTGATTTTTTTTATTTACATGCTTTATGTTCTGAATGCTTATCTATGTGTAATGTACCAATACAATATATAATTTGCTAACGAATCTGTAGTTGTATTAATTTCTCTCGATATATGTCTATATTCTAAAAATTCAAAATATCTCTCGACATGACAAACCCTTAGATGGAGACATAGAAAAATTGGATTACGAACAACGTATTCACAGTTTAGTTGACGGACCACGAGTTGACAATCAAGTTTGATAATCAATAGAGATATACCTAAAGAATAAGCTTTGGTTAAAAGTCCAATGACAACATGATATTCTACAACTTTATTGGTTGTAGATCCAAGGAAAATTCCTCTTGAACTCACTAACTCACCAGAGTGTTAGATGATCCAAGCTACAAAAGTGATATTCTAGGTATTTCGAATATCACTATCCGCAAATCCAAGATAGATAGGAAAGGATGATGACATTTGTGCATTCAAGCACAAAGCAAAGTATAATCAACTTTAAAGAATAGGGAAAAACTCGTGCACACAAAAGAAAAGACACACCAAACCAAAAACATATAGTACAATAATGTACAAAGAAAACATGCAAGATATTCTATGCATAGTACTTCTTTAGGTAAATCCCATTTTGGGTCTCACCGAGAGATAATCCATCATAATCCACTAACTCGTAGGCACCTCTCTGTAGCACATGCTTCACGATGTATGGCCCATTCCACATAGGTTCTAACTGATGTACACCAAGTTTGTTATGATCTTGGTCATAGACTAGGACTAGATCTCCTTCTGTGAAAGTGTGAGGTTGAACAGACTTATCGTATTGAGTCTTGATGCATTTTTTATATATCTCGTTGATGACAAAAACATCGCAACGGGTTTCATCCAACTTCGTTAGACATAAAAATCATTCTTCTTCGATAGAAGTATGGGGTAGGATTTCTATGGTTAATTTCAGGGATGAAATTTTGCATTCCATCGAAAACATTGCTTCCAACCCGTATACCAAGTGGAAGGATGTAAATCCAGTGGTAGTTTTAATTGAGGTCTGATAATCCCAGGGTGCGGAGAAGATTTGCAAATGCAAAAAGGTTTTGTTCACCCCCACCATTCATTGAAGCATGGTTTTTAAGACTTTGTTGATGGCTTCAACTTGTACATTTTCCTGAGGAAAGTAAGGGGATGAATTTTCATGACAAAAACCTAACTTGGTGCGCAATTCACCCATCATATGGTTCTGGAAATGGGATTCATGATCAGTTACAATATCTTGTGGGACTCCAAAGTGAGCGATGATGTGTTTGAAAATGAAAAGTGTTGTAGTTAGGCCATCATTAAGAAATTTAGTATTAGCCTCAACCCATTTAGTGAAATAATCGATTGTGATGATAATATAACCGTGCCCCCTCCCCGGTTGAGGTAGGATTACATTGCATGAAATATATACCCCATTTTTCGAAGGGATCGATGGTGACAATGGGATGCAGTGGAGTTGGGTAGGTATGTTCTTACTTATGAAATATATAACATGGTGGAAATTTTTTAACGACCTCAATGCAGTCTTTGAATATGGAAGGCCAAAAATAATCGACACGTAAGATTTTTTGGGTTGTAGACATCCCAGAAAGATGACCGACACAAGCTCCAAGGTGACAATGTTTTAAAACTCGCTCAACCTATTCATGGGTTAAGCAATGTCATATAATAGTATCAATACCATGGCGATACAAAGTGTCACCAACGATAAGGTAGTACTTTGAATGATGTCTAATGCGACATTGTTCATCATGTGAAATGTTTGGATGGAAGCATTGGGTCTAGGATATAGAAGAATGTCTCCATACCACGGATCAAACGTACTAATGATGAAAAATGATTCATCGGTAAGGGAATCATTGGGCTCACTATTCTCATCAGTATGGGGAAGATCACAAATTAATTCCGCAAAAACCAATGATTTCTTAGCTTTGAATTTGGAAAACTCAAGATTGAATTCTTGGAGAATAACGATCCATTTGGAATATTTTCCCCTAAGCACTTGATCAGTCAAGATGTGATACATGGGGTTCGAGTTAGCAATGACCGTGGTAGTGTGAAGAAAAATATAGTGGAAAAACCTTTGGACAATAATGACTGCTTCTAAATCCAACTTTTCAACATGTGAATAATGGATTTCAGGACATGAAAGGATTTTACTTAAATAATAGATCACATGTTTGGTGCCATCATCATCTTCTTGTACTAACACCGTAGATATATTGGAAGCAGAGGAAGCTAAATAAAGGATGTAATATTTTTCATAATTGGGGTGATGTAACAGTGGTGTATTCATTAAAGCATGCTTGAGATCATCAAATGAGCGTTGAGAAGTTGCATCCAAGATAAAAGGGGCATCTTTCTGCAGAAATCTCATGAATCCTTTAGTAATTTCGACATAATTGCATATAAAACGGGGGAGAAAGTTTACCTTCCCTTGCAAACTTTGCATTTGGGTAATATTGTTGGGAGGAGGTAAAGCGAGAATAGCTTTGACTTTTAAGGGATCCACCCTAATCCCATCTTTGGATACTACGAAGTCGAGGAGTCTCTCTGATTCAATAACAAAAATGCATTTATGGGGGTTCAAACGTATGTTGTAAAACCTACATCTAAGAAATATTGCCCGTATATGACCAATATGATCATGTCTACGAGCCGAGTGATCTGGAAAATCATCAAGATAGGGTTCAACAATATGTTTGATGTCATGGAAAGCATATGACATATCCCGTTGAAATGTGGTGCCAACATTTTTAAGGCCAAAAGGTAATTTCAATTAGGATAAAGTCCCTCATGGGCAGATGAAGTTTATTTTTATTTTTATCAACATGTAAAATATCGATCTGGTTATAGCCAAAAAATCCATCCATAAAAGAGAAAATGACACTTCTTACACAATTATTGATAATTTGGTTGATAAAGGGTGTAGGGTAATTGTCCTTTGGACAAGCCTTATTTAGATCCCTATAGTCGACACAAACATGAATTGTCACTTGTTTCTTGGCGACTAAAACAATGTTTGAAACCCATTCGGTCAGAGGTATGAGATAAATAAAACCATATTTTAGTAACTTTTCTACTTTTGCCTTGATTACTGCAGTTTTCTTGGGATGAAATGGGCGAAGTTTTTGTCTCACGGGTTTAACTCCAGGGTAAGTTTTGATTTCATGCACAACGATCGACGGACTGATCCCTGACATTTCTTCATAGCTGTAGGCAAATATGTCACGGAATCCTTTAAACAAAGTGGTGTAAGTTTCAATCTCTTTAGTTGAAAAAATGGCACCTAGTTGTATGTTTTCCACAATACCTTATTTTGTGGATATGTCAACACTGACTGTTTGAGATATGTTTCCCAAAATTTCCTCGGAGATTGTATCCTGAGTGAGTATCGGAGATTGGGGAGTGTTGATGATATCAGTGGGAAAGATAGATGAAATATATTTCTCAATCTCATCCAAACTGGGAAGAAAGGATGAACGATGGTGGTTGTCATCCCATGGTGCCTCCTCGATACTAATCATTTCCATAATAGATTCGGCGAATGGAAAAATCCATAGTGTAATCAAAAGTGGAGGATAGGGAATCTAACCAAGATGGTAGTGAATAGGAATTAGACACCAACAGATGTTGGTTGTCAAGTGAAGGAGAGACAGATTGAATGGTGTCGTACTCAACCTCTGCAGGACTAAGTGGCATAGTGTCACCTAGTGAATCGAATTCTAAGGGGCTATGTATGATCCATGGATTAGATTATTCAAGGGACTGATGTACCATAGTTGAAATCATATTAACCATTGTGATATGTTGCGTGGTTGGAGGAAGAGGTGTGGGGAAAGTTCCCATGAGTGAAGAATCTTTCAGTTTACCTACCCCTACACTTTCATAAGTAATATTTTAATCCCCCAAGAATGAAATATTGTTGATTGTTTGAGTGCGAGCATCAGGGGTGTAGTAATCTAACTGATCGATGGTCACTATTTTTCCTTGATGAGGAAATTGGACAAATCGAAAGACTAATGAAGTGAAAACAATCATATCATAGAACCAACTTCTTCCAGCAACAAGTTATAATCAAGGCGAGTGTCGACCACTTCTATATCGACAAAAACAATTTTTCCCCGCAGTTGAACTACTAAGGATTGTAACAATCCATGAGGTCGAAAACCTCTTCCATCAAATGTTTTTAACATGGTGGGAAATTGATTAAGACCAGGTGATTTAAGGCATTTCCATCAAACTAAGGACATGACACATGTTGATGCTCCCTCATCCAATATCGTGTGATGAATATGTTGATTATGGACAACAAAATCAATTTGGAAAGCAAGTTGGTGAGAGAGTCATGATTTAAAATTATCTAGATTGAACGTGATATTATTTGAGGACTCGGGATCTATA
>JASDQU010407538.1:0-10596 GCA_032191745.1 Picea mariana
ATATTGTATTTCTGAGAGAGGATACTATGAGAGAAAGAGGAGGAAGTTACAGCGGGTTTTGTTGTAGGTTGTATCCCTTCATTTGCTAGATAATAACAAAAGAAGGACCTGGCAATTTCTCTGGTGGACGTAGCCCACACTAGGTGAACCACGTATATCTGTGTTTCTCTTGTATTGTGTGTCTTCTATGATTTATTTCTACATTTGTTTTATTTTATTGCTTCGCGGTCCTGTTTTTCTAACATTTTTCACATTGGAAATCCTAAGAAATAATTAAATAACGCTAAAATGCATCGAGGAAATGAGTGTCATCGACAAGAAAACTAGTTCCAAGCACAAGCGACATACCTATTATGAATGCAAGGAAGCATGTGCAGGATATGGCCACTCAAGGGAATGTTTCCTCCTAGAGTAAAAGTGTCAAATTTCAATGGAAAGAATGAAAGGACAACCAATGATGATAATGCATAAGGATATGGCTAAGAAAAAACAAGATGAAGTTGGAATTAGGTTCAAAATCCCAAGTAGTGGAATGCAATGCAGTATTACAACTTAACACATAAATATGGGAGTCGCCTGGGTAAATAGCCAGAATAATATTGGGAAGACTATGAGGTTTTCAATGCAATGTCATGGAAGGACTAAGAGGACTCCCGAGCCTAAGAAAATTTTTGGCATGGGCACCAAAAGGCAAAGTAGGTGCTAATTAGGATTCCCATGATGGTAGGATCTACCTTGAACTAAACGACATTTAATATGGTTGGAAAAAAAAAATTCTCCAATAAGAGGGATTAACTCGAAGGAAAATGTATAATAGGTCATTGTTAAATTTAAAATGTGAGGAAGAATGAACCTGATCTAAATGCCAATGATGGGAAAATTACATGAAAGAGTCATTTCAAATGGACTAGTAGATATGAGAAGCAGAATTATAACCATATTTCTTGAAAAATATCAATTCAAACAGTCATTATGTTCGATAAATATGGTCCATTAATCATTTAAACGACTAAAAATGGTAAAAAGTATATAAAAATGGGTTTAAAATTCTATATAATATGGAAAAAATAACCCAAAAACATTTTTGTTTCAAGTTTTTTAGAAAATTAGGAAAATAGTGGGAAAATATTCCAAAATTCCAACGATGATAAGAAACAATTGTCGAGATCCATCGTCGTCAAGACCAGGTAAAATAACTCTCAACCCCCTTCATTTATGTCTAGGAGTTTTTTTATTTTCCTTGATTTATTTTTTGCATTTTTCACTTTAAAAATGGATGGGATCATACACACCCATGCTTGGTATAGGGTGTTGGACAAGAATTATGGAAATAATATTCATGAAAAATCCTAAGTATAGAATATGTGCATAGAAGAAGAATATTTGTGCAAAAGAAGAAACAAGACTAGGGAGTGCTCAGTTGAGGCACATTCAAGAGTACAGTGCATAGTGAGAAGAATAAAGAAAAGGAATAAAGAAGAAGAATAAAGAAGGGAATAAAGAAAGAGAAGAAAGAGGGTGAAGAGGAAGGATCACAACCTGACATGCCAAATATATAAGGACGCAAAAAATCCAAAAGAACAATAGTGGGAGTGCAAAAGAAGCATGCAGACAAAGAAACATCTTGAACAACAAATTCAACTCGAGTTATTGTTTTAAATATGTAATGGGTTGGGAGAATAGGGGTTATGTTGGTTCTTCTTCTTCTTCTTCTTGAGCGATTTGAGGAAGTAGCCATTGAGTCTATGTCTGAGTGTTGAGGAGATGTTGCAGAGAGAGAGAGAGGTTTCTATTGTAGAATGCATAGGCTAGGAGAAGAAGAAGATAATTGTGATGTACATCTTTGTAAAGCACAGTTTTCAAGCCTGGTGATCTGAAAATAGAAGGTTGACTTGTTATGCTATGCAAGCACCCCCTACTTCAATAAAATAAACCTTAACAGGACCTTGCTTCATGTGTTAAAATATGCAAGATGGTTTATGTGTTTAAGTTCTTGCTTCTTCTTTGCAAAGTGCATGTGTGAGGAATGTTCTTTTAAAATGTTAATCATGTGTTATAATTCAATACACAACAATATAAAGTGCAGCAAATAACACAGCAAACTCACAACAATAGCAAAATGATAAAGGAGTTCACCCCTCTCTGGGCTACATCTCCTTGAGCCTCCTTCAATGGACTTGGCTCTTTGGGATTAGTTTTTTAAATGATTTTTACAAGATGTTTCTCAACTCTAATGGATTTACAGAATGTACCATTGGGTTCAGAATACATAGAAACCCCAAAATTGACTATTAGAACTCTGCAAATGGATCTTGTCTCATCCAGCAAAGACCTCTTCTACATGTGACCTCCAAGCTTCCCTGAGCTTCAATGAGGAAAAACAACATGTAGAAGTACTCCAATGGATCTGAAACCTATCCCAATGTGTTCCGAGCATAATAATTAGTCAAAAATGACTATTCAGTCTCAGGAAATGGACATGGGCTCATCTGAGCAATGCCTCAAACAATGAGGGCTTCAAGCTTCCTGAAGCTTCCTCAAACTTCAATGGTTAAAAACCTGCATTAGAAGTCTCCAAATGCCTATGAAAGTTGTGCCAATGGACTCAGAACATCCAAAAACCCCTAGCTGGGCTTTTTCGGCAATTCATTTGGCCAAAAACTCCAAAAGTTATGCCTTCTACCATTTTTCCCCTTCAAGCTTCAGTCTCTGGTTCGCCATTTCGCACCTGTGGGTGAATGAATCTAGCCTCTGAGCGTTTTCGGTGCCTAAACCCAGCACACATGCGCGTCCCACAAAACTCACCAATTTGTCGAACGGTTAACGAAACTAAAGCCCCCGAAGACGGAGGTGTTGGGCGCATGGGGGACCATATGGCCACATCCCAGCGCAAATGTGGGGCTCCGTTACATGGTTAAATCTAGGATCGACAAGTGTCTATGTGCGTGGTTTTAAAACTCAACTCCATTTACACGAATGGTCACATGCGAATGCCACAACCGTGGGATTAATATTTGAAACCCCGCGCATGAAAATACAATGATCATATTAAAACACATATAATACCATGGTTTTAAACCACAATTGTAAAACACGCCATACAATAAATATAATAGTTATATATATGCATATAACCATTTGGATAATTAAAACCCCGCGCCATATTCAATGTAATACCAGGTCATATCAATGCAAATGTGACCGCGGGTCTTGTTGTTTGGAACCCCGCGTTGTATGTAATATAACCACGCCATGTGAACGAAGGGTAACCGTGGGTGTTAACCTTTAAAAACCCCGTGCCATGTTAACAGGTTTGGTCACATACAATGACATATGACCGTGGGTTTAATATAAATCAAAACCAAAAAATTTCGCGCCATGAATTGCGAATAGGTCCCATTGGCGGTCATATGACATGCAAATGTAACCGTGAGCGATCCAAATGGAACCCCACGCAATGGCATACAATATGTGGTCATATGTAGCACATAGAACTAGGGTCGGGGCTTAGCCCTGGCCTGACCCCCCGCCGGTTTCAACAATTTGCAAATTCAAATGATTTAAAAATCATATGTTTATTAAACAATGACGCGTGGTGCAATGGTTGGCGGACCTTTGTTAAATCTTTGCAACGGAGGGGGAGGTCCGGGGGTCGAACCCCGCGGCCTCCATATAATTTTAATTAAACCAACCAACCAGTAAAAGGGTGCCACGTGGCAGCCCTTGATTGGGCCACGTGTCGCCCTAATATTAACCCAACTAGAAGCCACGTGTCACAACCTTACTCGTTCACAGTCAACCATTAAATGCCTGCCATGTGTCGCAACTTGATTTTCCAACTGCCAACTAAACACAAACCTCCACACCAGCACTGCCATGTCGTCTATACGGTCGCCACATCAGTTGTATGGTCTGCCCAGTCAGCATCAAATTTTTCCTGTTTGCCTTGGCGAACAGATCGCGATAACCTCTCCATACGGACTCCGTTTGTGAAAGTGAATATACCACCGGAATCAAGAAAACGAGACGGATGCAATGGTACCATTTTCGTCGCATTCCGAGCACTTTGAAATTTGAGCAAATTTTTGACCCCTAGTCCAGATTCTGATCACGCCTTCCCATTGAAAGGCTTTTAGACCCACAAAAGCTTATAATTATTGATCTGAGCCTCAATACTCTTCTCCTTTCAAGTTCTATCAACTGATTCTACCTGAAAAGATTTTTCGACAATCACCTGGGTACTTTGACATGCCTTGCACTGCAACTGACTATGTCCCTCAACCACTGCTCTCTGGCTACTGCTGACCTACTGTTCTCTCTGTGCTTGGAAGACTACCAGCCTTCCAACTGAGACTCAAGTCCCTCTTTTGAACTCTTTGACGTCAACAAACTGCTCTCCAATGGTTGTAAAACTTTCCTGTGACATCTTGTCACAAGCCAAGAAAACCATCAATCTTGAAAACATATTGACACAAGACTAAAAATAGTGACAACAAAGTCTTTTTTTCTCTTCAAGCAACTGTCGCATCTTGTGCTTCATCAAAGCACATGGTGTTTTCCTGCCTTTTAGTGTACTCAAAATTGACTTACAAGTCATCCAACACAATCGACTAAAACAAGTCGAAAAACATGAACGACATAACATAGTCGTTAAGCAATATCGACACAAGTCGAGACTCATGGGAAATGTATCAAGCTTCCAAAATGACAAGTCTAAATACATGATAAACAATCATGCTACAATCATGAGTCATGCATGATGAACTAACATCAAGTTCATTGTTTATGCACTTTCAAAACCATATGCATGTGCATAGCTTCTTCAACTCTCCTTCAATAGAAACATAGGTACTCAAACCCAAAGCATGTGGGTACTAATGAGCTGAATATGAAAAGTATATGTGGCTGTAACAAAATGGACAGCATACCCCTCTTTTACATGTTCTTGAACGAGGTGGTATAACACAAGTATGCTTTCAAAAATAAATGCATTCACATGCAAACTTTCATCTTGCAATCTATGATAACTACTGCCACTTGACAAACTTCAACAAAATGAAAAGATAAGGCTGAAATGTGCATCTATTGCAGAAAAAATGAAAGCCTTACTTACTCAAGAAATCTAACCATTTCTTACCAAGCCAACTTAATGGTGAATTCTTCTTCTGAAAATCGTCTTCTTGTGAATCATCTTGACTCACATCAATGATGGAATCTCCTCTTCCATTCTTGTCAATCTTTTTATCCAACTAGTTCTTGTGTTGTGGACGAGTGGTTGGATGCAATGTCCAACATTGATCAATGAGATGACCCCTCTTCTAAGAATGAGTGCAAATCTTTTTCATGTTCTTATCATGTTACCTTTGCTTGAAAAGTTTCCTGAAAGTGGACATTCTTGAACATTCACCTTTATCGCCGCTTTGAGGAGGTGAATTCGAGGAGTTACAAGCTCTCTTTTGAAGACTATCAAATCTTCTCTTATCCTCATGGCTGTCACAACCTTTTTGTTTCACACATTTGCATTCATATTGAACACAAGTTTTGCATGCTGAAGAGATTGAACTTTCAACAAGAGTTCTTGAACATTCACCTTGAAAACCTTCTTGAGGAGGTGAAATTGAAACAAAATTTGTTCTTGGAACTTTTTCATTAGTTTCCTCAACCTTGGAATTTTCTCCATCAATTCGTTCATAACCAAGACCACAATACTTAGGTCTCTCTTCAACAACAATAGGCTCAAAAATGCCTTGTGCATGCTTGCCTAACCCTTTACCTTCATAGCCCATTTTTAACATTAACTTGGACCCTATTCCTTTTGTGTGATTTTCAAAAACACCAAAGCATTCTTCTTGAGAGGAATTTGAAGACAAAATAACATTACATACTTCATGGTCATTCATGTACTTGGTAAGGGTTTCTTTTTCTTCTTGGATTTGTTTCTCCATCTCCTGCAACTTTTCAAAAAGTTGGTGCTTCTCCTCCTTCATGGCCATCAACTGCTCTTGAAGGCCAATGCTCTCTTCCCTATCTTTCCACAAATCTTGTACCATATCTTTCATGGTTAACAATGCATTAAACATATCTTTGTCACAGAACTTAGAGTTGGAAGATGTATGAGAACTATCCATGTTTGATGCTTCCTCCATATTTGCAAGATAGCAAACTTCAACACAAAACTTGCACAAATACCAACAACTAAATCTCAAGATATCATTGGCAAATACATGAGAAAAAATAAACTATGCTCTGATACCATCTGATCTGAAAATAGAAGGCGGACTTGTTATGCTATGCAAGCACCCCCTACTTCAATAAAATAAACCTTAACAGGACCTTGCTTCATGTGTTAAAATATGCAAGATGGTTTATGTGTTTAAGTTCTTGCTTCTTCTTTGCAAAGTGCATGTGTGAGGAATGTTCTTTGAAAAGGTTAATCATGTGTTATAATTCAACACACAACAATATAAAGTGCAGAAAATAACACAACAAACTCACAACAATAGCAAAATGATAAAGGAGTTCACCCCTCTCTAGGCTACATCTCCTTGAGCCTCCTTCAATGGACTTGGCTCTTTGGGATTAGTTTATTAAATTCTTTTTACAAGCTACTTCTCAACTCTAATGGATTTACAGACTGTACCATTGGGTTCAGAATACATAGAAACCCCAAAATTGACTATTAGAACTCTACAAATGGATCTTGTCTCATCCAGCAATGACCTCTTCTATATGTGACCTCCAAGCTTCCCTGAGATTCAATGAGGCAAAAACACATGTCGAAGTCCTCCAATGGATCTGAAACCTATCCCAATGTGTTCATAGCATAATAATCAGTCAAAAATGACTATTCAGTCTCTGAAAATGGACATGGGCTCATCTGAGCAATGCCTCAAACAATGAGGCTTCAAGCTTCCTGAATCTTCCTCAAAATTCAATGGTTAAAAAAATGCATTAGAAGTCTCCAAATGCCTGTGAAAGCTGTGCCAATGGACTCAAAACGTCCAAAAACCCCTAGCTGGGCTTTTTCGGCAACTCATTTGGCCAAAAACTCCAAAAGTTATGCCTTCTGCCATTTTTCCCCTTCAAGCTTCAGTCTCTGGTTCGCCATTTCGCACTTGTGGGTGAATGAATCTAGCCTCTGAGCGTTTTCGGTGCCTAAACCCAGCACACACGCGCATCCCGCAGAACGTGCCAATTTGTCGAACGGTTAACGAAACTAAAGCCCCCGAAGATGGTGGTGTTGGGCGCATGGGGGACCATATGGCCACGTCCCAGCGCAAATGTGGGCCTCAGTTACATGGTTAAATCTGGGCTCGACAATTGTCTATGTGCGTGTTTTTAAAACTCAACCAACTTCCCATGCGCGCGCCCTCCATTTACACGAATGGTCACATGCAAATGCCACAACCGTGGGCTTAATATTTGAAACCCCGCGCATGAAAATACAATGGTCATATTAAAACACATATAATACCGTGGTTTTAAACCACAATTGTAAAACGCGCCATACAATAAATATAATAGTTATATGTATGCATATAACCGTTTGGATAATTAAAACCCTGCGCCATATTCAATGTAATACCGGGTCATATCAATGCAAATGTGACCGCGGGTCTTGTTGTTTGGAACCCCGCGATGTATGTAATATAACTGTGCCATGTGAACGGAGGGTAACCGTGGGTGTTAACCTTTAAAAACTGCATGCAATGTTAACAGGTTTGGTCACATACAATGACATATGACCGCGGGTTTATTATAAATCGAAACCAAAAAATTTCGCACCATGAATTGCGAACAAGTCCCATTGGCGGTCATATGACATGCAAATGTAACCGTGAGCGATCCAAATGGAACCCCGCGCAATGGCATACAATAGGTGGTCATATGTAGCACATAGAACCGGGGTCAGGGCTTAGCGCTGGCTTGACCCCCCGCCGGTTTCAACAATTTTCAAATTCAAATGATTTAAAAACCATATGTTTATTAAACAATGACACGTGGTGCAATGGTTGGCGGACCTTTGTTAAAGCTTTGCAATGGAGGGGGAGGTTCAGGGGTCGAACCACGCGGCCTCCATATAATTTTAATTAAACCAACCAACCAGTAAATGGGTGCCACATGGAAGCCCTTGATTGGGCCTCGTGGCGCCCTAATATTCACCCAACTAGAAACCACGTGTCACAACCTTACTCGTTCACATTCAACCATTAAATGCCTACCACGTGTCGCAACTTGATTTGCCAACTTCCAACTAAACACAAACAGCCACGTCAGCACTGCCATGTCGTCTGTACGGTCGCCACGTCAGCTGTACGACCTCTACCATGTCAGTTGTATGGTCTGCCCAGTCAGCATCAAATTTTTCCTGTTTGCCTTGGCGAGCAGATCGCGATAACTTCTCCATACGGACTCTGTTTGCGAAAGTGAATATAAAGCTGGAATCAGGAGAACGAGACGGATGCAATGGTACCATTTTCGTTGCATTCCGAGCACTTTGAAATTTGAGCAAATTTTTGACCCCTGGTCCAGATTCTGATCAAGGCTGACTTGTTATGCTATGAAAGCACCCTTTACCTCCATAAAATAAACCTTAACAGGACCTTGCTTCATGTGTTAAAATGTGCAAGAGGGTTCATGTGTTTAGTTTATGCTTCTTCCTTTTGAATGTGCATGTGTGAAGAATGATCTTTTACAAGATTAAATATGTGTTATAAACAAATAAACAGCAATATAAAGTGCAGCAAATAACACATCAAACTCATAGAAATACCAAGATGATAAAGGAGTTCACCCCTCTCTGGGCTACATCTCCTTGAGCCTCCTTCAATGGACTTGGCTCTTTGGGATTAGTTTGTCAAATTCTCTTTACAAGCTACTGCTTAACTCCAATGGATTTACAGACTATACCATTGGATTCATAATACATAAAAACCCCAAGATTGACTATTAGAACTCTGAAAATTGATCTTGTCTCATCCAAAAATGACCTCTTCTACATGTGACCTCCAAGCTTCCCTGAGATTCAATGAGGAAAAAAAACCTATAAAAGTCCTCCAATGGATCTGAAACCTATCCCAATGTGTTCAGAGCATAATAAATAGTCAAGAATGACTATTCAGTCTCAGAAAATGGATATATGCTCATCAGAGCAATGCCTCAAACAAGGAGGGCTTCAAGCTTCCTAGAGCTTCCTCAAAATTCAGGGGTTAAAAAACTGCAATAGAAGTCTCCAAATGCCTGTGAGAACATCACCATTGGACTCAGAATGTCCAAAAACCCTAGCTGGGCTTTTACAACACCTGATTTGGTCAAAAACTCCAAAAGTTATGCATTCTGCCATTTTTCCCCCTTCAAGCTTCAGTCTCCGATTTACCATTTCACACCTATGGGTGAATGAACCTAGCCTCTGAGCGTTTTCAGTCACTAAACCCAGCACCCATGTGTGTCCCGCAAAACGCGCCAATTTGTCCAACGGTTAACGAAACTAAAGCCCCCCAAGGATGGAGGTGTTGGGTGCATGGGCCATGTGGCCACGTTCCTCGCGCACCAAAAGGAGCTCGAATCACACGTGTATAAAATTTGGACAAGTGTCGGTTTTGTGGTTAACGGTTGAACCAAACTCGGCTCCATTTAAAACCCATTTCAAATCGCGCACATTTCAAGCATTGGTCACATGTTGTGGTTAATATAACCGCAGTTTTCATTTGTTAAAACACCACCGCGCGCCATTTGCATGGTTAATGGAATGTGCAATAGAACCGGGGTAAACAACCCAACACACATTTCCCGCGCCCAATCCATTGAACGGTGGTCGCAAATAATACAACTGTGCGATATAATACCGTGGCATATAATGGTTAAAGTAACAACAATGTAACCGCGAGCAAACACTCTCGCACATATGCTATAAACCGCGCCCAATCCAAAACATACAATGGTCATATGTTAACGGAAAAACCCCGCTCCATTTGTCAACCAGAATGGTCATATGACATATAAACCATGACCACGGGCTAGCACCGTGTGAAACATTCTCCCATGCAAATGGATAAGGTTTGGTCGTGTGGTACAATAATGTGACCGCGGGTCTACCATATAAAATACCTCCCGCGCATATAATAAAACATGTCATGTATATACATAATATAACCATGAGCCAACCAAATAAAACCCCGCACGCCAATCAATTGTACCATGGCCATATGTCAAGGTGGGTGTGACCGGGGGCTGGGGCTAAGCCCCAGCCCTAACCCCGCCGACCATAGCATAGGTTTTAATTCAAATAAATTGAAACTTGTATACCTTATAAAAGCCAACACGTGGCAAAGTGGTCAGGCGGATAATGTTAAGTTGTTGCTGGTGGAAAGAGGTCCGGGGGTCGAACCCCATGGCCTCACAAAAATTTTAATAAACCCAAAAGCCATTAGCCAAAATAGGGGTGCCACATGGCAACCCTTCATTGGGCCAAGTGGCGCCTTTCCATTCGCCTGAAGTATGACACGTGTCAACAAATAACTCGTTCAGTTGTCAACCAATCACAACTCGCCACGTTAGCAGGGTTGCCACGTCAGTTTCCATGTCATCGTACGGAAT